>LOEQ01003069.1:55137-70126 GCA_001685075.1 Bramus lutescens | reverse complement strand
GAGAGCTTCAGGTCTCCTGACTGAAAACCTAGGGTGGAGTTTGACTGAGGGCCACATCTGACAATGACCTCTGACCTCCACCTGCACCTGCACACTTGAGCAGGCACACATGAAGATTAGGGCATTGATTTTCCAGCTAACTTTCTTATAGGACTGTGTACAAATGAGCATTACATAAGCAGAAGAATTTCTTCAGCGACAAGAGGTTTACTCTCTAGTAAAAGGACACATTTGTGTTTATGACATGTAGGAAATAAACTTCACATATTAGCAGGAGAACAACCTTTGACAAGTGCACAACAGCTTGCTAATGGATGCCAGTGCCAATTATGGTCAACATTAGCCAATAATTTCAATAACAGTACAGTGTTAACTCGTAAGAATTGTTAGATAAGAGGTTTTGGAGTTTGTCAACAAGCAACATGGCAGATTATTACTCGTTTTATTTGAGAAAGTTCTATTAAGTAATCCCTTTATTATGTAAGAAAGATTATAATTTTATTTCAACATAAAAAGAAAGGTTACAGTTCAAAAACTATGACTCAATAAGAAGATAATAGCAAACGGGCATTCATGCATTCTGCTGGACATCGGTATGATATTTGCTGAGTCCCAGCATTAACGCAAAGTGCTGGTCTCTTTTAGCCCTTCAGTGGTAAAGACCCTGGGCAATACATTACCTCTCAGCACTTGAAATTAGAGATTGAATTACAAGCGCTGAATGAATACAATGCTTACCACTCTCTAAAGATACACAAAGCATGTGAAATGAACCAGTGATGACCTCATATAGAATATGTGCTAAGTGACAGAACTTTCAATGTATTGCGGTAAAACATATATTGGTAAAATCGATCTTACCAGTTCCTTCCTATTCTTTTTTTTATTGTTAATATGAGCACATTTTAAGTTGTGTGCAAAATTTGCACTTGGTGCTGTTGTCTTTTTTATTGGACAGTGCTGGTCTAGAAGGTGAGGAAACTCAGTGATACCCTTCTGTCTATGATCCATTTCACACAGTTACTGTCCTCATGTGCCTTTGTCCATAGGCACATTTCTCATGTGAATTGAGATTTTTTTTTATATCACGTCAATTACCTGCAGTTTGGGGCCATTTACGGAACCACTGTGGCTGAACAACATAATCCATATTCACGTGTCAGTGTGCTGATCTTACTCACAAGCAGGAATTATTCCTTGTGCTTTTGCCTTTGGAGCAACATACATTAAAAACAGAGACCTCTCCATCACTGCTCAGAGTGGAGTTGTAGTCTCTGGGGGTCGCCCACCCATGAAGACAGACAGGCCAGGATTTCTCATCAGCGTGGGATATGGCTGCTCTAGGCCCCTTTTCCACAAGGAAGGGCACTCTCTGAGCTGTAATGCAGCTCTCCTCTTCTCAGGGTTGCATTTCTATCTTGACTATTGAAACTCAGCAGCTAACACAATTAGAATAAACTGAAACTTTAAAAATCTAAATTGCTCCTTCAGCAAAACGGAGATAATCACATCATTGAGGGTATTCTGACTTTCAAAAAAAAATTAAAATCTTTCGGGGCTTTGCCTTTATTTTTATTTGTTTTAGAAAAAATTTTGAACCTGAAATAAACCTGGGTGAAAGTCAGTATATAAAGTCTGCATCCTGTCACATGTGACTGCAGTTGAGTCTCTGTTGCAGAGAGTGTAGAATGTAGCAGGTGGTTGGGTGTTGTGTGCCTTTATTGAGAATGGTTACTACACAGAACACAGGTCTTTGACAGCCAAGCTGACGGTCCTGTGTGATACAAGCCTACAACACTGTCACTTTCTGACGGGGATTTCCTACTGTCCTTAGAGCAAGATCAGGCCATTGAGGTGACTCACTAAACTACAAAGGTCAGGCACAAGGATGTGTGGTTTCCTCAGAGAACAGCCATGGCAATATGTTAGTGTAATTGAAATAATTCTAGGATTTGCTGGAAGTAATATCAAAATTTAATATATCTTAATTGAGACTCTGACTAGTTCATCTTTAGGTTCTGCTACTTAGAAATATTAAAATATGTATAAATTAATTAATATTAATAAGAGAATCAAACTATTTTGACTGGAAAATGATGCAATAGTCTATATTCAATAGTATTTCTTACCTCTCACACAACTTTTATTTCTGTGTGTAAAGCAAAAACATTAAAATGCCTTTGCAAATCAGAAAAATCTTATTAAATTTTCACCAACGACTTTTTTTTTCCACTTAATCTATCTTTACTTTTAAGAAACATTGTGGACTTTTCTGGGTGTTTGATATTTTTCGGAGATGATATCACAGGGTAGTTTACTCACTAGTGAATGAGAATGTTAGCAAAGATATGCGATTTTAAACATAAAAAACCACAGAGCACCAGGAGAGGGCTCATCTGGTAAAGTATTTGCCTCGTATGCCCAGAAACACGAGTTCGGTTGTGAGAACACATCTAAGAGACGAGACGTTGCTGGACATTCCTGTAATGCCACCACCGGGGACATAAATTCAGGCAGATCCATGGGGATCACCGGCAGCCAGTCCAGCTTATCTTGCAAACTCCAGGCTAGTGAGGGACCCTGTCTCAGCAAATGGTGAGAATAGCCTGAATGCTGCCTGAAATTGTCCTTTGGCTCCATGTGTGTGCTCATACATAGGCATATGCACATGCTCACCCATGTAGACATGAATATGCACACTCATGTACAGAGAATGTATGCATAAATAGTCTTATTTGCTTTTCGTTGATTAATTTGTTAATTATTATAATATTTAAATGTTTCTAACTCATTTTCTATTGTGCATTAACTCATTCAATTTTCACTATAGTTTTATGATGAAAATAAATTCCCTCACACACACACACACACACACACACACACACACACACACACAGTTTACAGAGTACAGAGAACAGGGCCTTCTGCCTTCCATGTGAATTTTGTTTCTTCCAGGAAGTTTATAGTGAAGCATCTTCAAGTTGGTTCATTAGAGGTTTTCCCCAAACCCTGTGCATCCTTCCCTCTGTGCACTCATCCCAAGCCTCAGCCTGGCAGCACTGTCTTCTGGGTCCCAGAGACTCCACTGCACCCCTGCACTTTCTTCTGGATTCCAGAGACTCCACAGCACCCCTGCACTCTCCTCTGGACCCCGGGGACTCCCATTGCACTGCACTCTCCTCTGGACCCCGGGGACTCCCACTGCACTGCACTGTCCTCTGGATTCCAGAGACTCCACTGCACCCCTACACTGTCCTCTGGACCCCAGGGACTCTCATTGCACTGCACTGTCCTCTGGATTCCAGGGACCCCACTGCACCCCTGAACTGTCCTTTGAAACCTCAGAGACTCCACTGCACCCCTACACTGTCCTCTGGACCCCAGGGACTCCCATTGCACTGCACTGTCCTCTGGACCCCAGGGACTCCCACTGCACTGCACTGTCCTCTGGATTCCAGGGACCCCACTGCTCCTGCACTGTCCTCTGGACCCCAGAGACTCCACTGCACCCCTACACTGTCCTCTGGATACCAGAGACTCCACTGCACCCCTTGCCTTTTAGTGAGCCTTTTTAAAGTCTGTTTTTTTTCTATTGAAAATATTTTTTCATACAGTATATTCTGATCACCTTTTCCTCTCTCTTATCTTTTCCCACATCCTCCTCACCTCTTCACCCATCCAACTCAATGTTTTCTTTTTCTCTCTCTTTAGAAAACAAATAGGCAAAACTAGCCAAACAAACAAACAAAAACAGTACAACAGCAATAAGAAAATAAACAACAAACAAAAAATCCTGGAAAAACCAGAGAATTGATAAAGAGAAAGCATGAGAAAAACATACACACAGACAGCCACACACACACACACACACATATGCAAACATGCACACATACAAACAGACATGCAGACATAAACAGACACACACACACAGACATGCACTCAGAAGCATCCACACTTAGACATGCACACAGGAACACACACACACACACACATAAACAGACATGCACATGGACAGACAGACACATACAGAAGCAAAATTCATGAATTCTGGAACTATAACATACTAGCGAAATATCAGTAAGATAAAAATTGCTCAAACAAAGTGACATGAAATAAAAATAAAAACTCCAAAAATGCCTCTGAGCTCGCTTTTATGTTGGCATCTTCTAGTGGACGTGTTCCTGGTCTTTAAGTGTGGCTTGTATCCCCAGTGAGACTCAACTGGAGAAACCAATTTTTCCTTTGTGAGCAGATCTCAATTGAAGACAGCTTCTTTGTTAGAGATGGGGGCCTGTGTCCATTTCCCCTGTCAGAGCTGGGATCCCATCTGGCTTGGGGCTCTACAAGCTCTGTCCCTGCTGCCATAGTCTCTGTGAGTTCACATGTGTGCCATTCCCATTGGGAATCCTGCTTTTTTAGACATTTTTTTCTACTATGTTGTTTAATTTTATATTTCAAATGGAAGGCTCTTCTTTGAATAAGGGACCCACAGTGGTCCTTCGTCTGTAGTTCTTGACCAGAGTTTTCTGGACTTGGTTTCTGTCAGACCTTAGTACATGGTACAAAATTCTAGATAGCAAGTGAATTGTTTCCAACTAAAGCAGACAGTGAGATAGAGTAAACACCCTGGACTTTCTTTCTGTAAACATAAGACACGTTAGCTGGAAAGAAAACAGCAGGCACAAGACCTTGCTAGGGAGGCATGGTATTAAGGGGTAAGAAAATGAATTCCCACGCAATGAGATAAGCAAAGAAAATATGTTCATATTGACAGAACATTGTATTATTTAAAGTTTTCACAGGAGAGCTGGGGACAGTCAACGTAAAATGAATAGAAACTGGAGGTCATGGCTGTCATAACCATGTCATGCACGGATAGTCACACTTCTGAAACAGGACTCAATTCCCAATAAGTTTATAATTCCCATATTATTTCATAATACTATCATAAAATATTGTGCTATTATACTATTCCATCCTTGTCCCTAAGATAATACAAGTTTATCTCCAACAGCATGAAATATTGGCTTTAAATACATTTGGAATATGCATTTTGTCGCCATTCTCTCATCTGTGTAAATGTGATAATCACGATCACATTTTTAAGAATGAGATACATTCTTTATTTGAAACTGTTTCATCAGATTTATTTTCACCACTATTTTTCTTCCTACTCTTTTATGTAGCTTTTGTGTGTGTGATATACAAGAGCATCATATCTCTGGAGGCATGAAGGGAATGGTTAGAAGGATGGATGAGGTTAAGTGTTCCTCTGAGTCTCTGGCACTGGAGTGTTTTACAGTGTGTCTCAGGAACTGCTGTGTGTGTGCCTTACACAGGAAGAACACACATGTTCTCAGTCTGTAGGAGGACATTAGTGCTTTTTTATAGTTCTACTTTGGTTTTTAAAACATTGTACATTTTAAAGATTTATGATTAATTTTCAAAATGTAAGATTTCCAGAGAAATGTCATGATTTTAAAACTATTAGCTCTTTCTGTCGTCCTTTGAAGTTCACTGGAAGAAATGTTACGAAGAACCTCATCTGAGTTCTAAACTGAGTGACAATTCAGTTCAGTGTGCTAAAGGATAAAGCAGAGCAGGTTCAGAAGTTGTGGTACAACAGTTACATCGTCTCAAAAACTCCACATATTTCTAATTTTCTGAGTGGCGTCTGTGTTGGTCACCTCCTTATTGTGGTGACAGAACACCAGTGGCCATAGCTTACAAGAGGAAGGGGATATCTGGACACACAATTCCAGGCGTTTCAGTCCGTGGTTAGTGAAGGAGGGAAGAGGAAAGAGAGAGGTGAAAAGGCAACAAACCTCTATTCTTTAAGAGTTTGACTCCAGTGGTTGAATTTCTTTCCACAAAGCTCTTCCTACTAGCTCCACAGGCTGGTCACTGAGCCTTTAGCACGGTGGCTCTCAACCTCTGGGTCCCGGCCCCTTTGGGGTTGAATGACCCTTTCATAGGGGTCACCTAAGACCATCAGAAAACACAGATATTTACATTACAGTTCATAACAGTAGCGAAATTAATTATAAAGTCCCAACAAAAATAACTTTAAGGTTGAGGTGTCACCGCAACGTGAGGAACTGGATGAAAGGGTCGTAGCACGAAGAACGTGAGAACTCTGTTCAAGCCCTGGTATTTGAGGTGATGCAGAAGATCCAAAGCGTGGCACTCACACAGCCCCAGAGCTATTTAATCATGGTTAGGAGAGTGTAGAGTCGTCATTAGGGCTTCTCTCCTTAGGGTAAATGGAAGATGGCGTTTAAAAGAAAGAAGTAAGAATTTAGAATCAGCTTGCTTCTGTCCAAAACTTCACATGTTCTCAGAAAATTGATGACTCTATTTTAACAACACCTGGAAATGCTCAAAGTTTCTTTTAAGTGAAGCAACACATTATCTGATATGATAGTTGCAAATATTTTGGCTCTCTGCCTGTACAATGCAGATGTACACAAGCAGGCACACACACACGTACATGCACACACAAAAACAAAGAGAGAGAATGGAGAGTCATACCAGTTGGCAATATATTAGCTATTATGCCAATAACTGTCCATTGAGAGGAAAGCAACATAGGAACCTTGTTCCCATACTGACAGCTGATATTATGGACTATATATTTATATACACATATGCATATAGATATATATGGGTTATTTCTGAAAGTACCACAAGATTTTATTCTAAAAGATAAACTGGTCAGTTTTAGGAGAGAAGTGGCCCAGCATTACATAACACTCCAATATTCCCAGATTTTCTTTTTAATGTGGAAATAGAGTCATTGCTCATCGCAGTGGTTCTCAACTTTCCTAATGCTGGGACCCTTTAATATATAGTTCCTCATGTTATGGTGACCCCAACCATAAAATTGTTTTTGTTGCTACTTCATAACTGTAATTTTACTACTGTTATGAATTATAATGTAAACAGCTGATATGCAAGTTATCTGATATGCCATTCTTGTAAAAGGATTGTTGAACTCCCATAGGAGTCTTGACTCACAGGTTGAGAATTAGCTTAGAGACTAGGAGATGTTCCACGGAGCCACTGGTGATTTGATATATAGTGTTCTTTTCTAAGTGGCTTTCAGCCTTGAAGTGGGCTGCCTAGTGGGCAGTTAGGTTCACTCATTTTAAACAAACAAACAAAACTATAAAAAGATATATTGTATTTTAATATGAATTATGTAACTGGAAACATCCTTTTATGTATTTAGTTTCTACATATAATACAACATACATATGTGTTATACCACAATATAAAGCTAGTTTATTGAAAACTTACTATCACCAGGCAACATGGAAATGTCTTTACCAGAAACACACTATTGAAATCTTTAAAATTCTACACAATAAATGGTTTTCATTACTGACATTTTAGAGGATAAAAATAACATCTAGAGAGGTGAAGTTGGTCAAGGTCTCATAACAGTAAAGTGGCAGAAAGAAGGGTATAGACATATCTACCAGAGGGGACTGTAGGCATCCCATCTGCCAGAGGTGCTGTAGACACATCATCTGCTAGAGATACTGTAGACATATCTGCTGGAGGGATTGTAAGCATCCCNGCCAGAGGTGCTGTAGACATATCATCTGCTAGAGATACTGTAGACATATCTGCTAGAGGGATTGTAAGCATCCCATCTGCCAGAGGTGCTGTAGACATATCATCTGCTAGAGATACTGTAGACATATCTGCTGGAGGGATTGTAAGCATCCCATCTGACAGAGGTGCTAGAGACATATCATCTGCTAGAGATACTGTAGACATATCTGCTGGAGGTACTGTAGACATATCTGTCAGAGATACTGTAGACATATCTGTCAGAGGTGCTGTAGACATATCATCTGCTAGAGATACTGTAGACATATCTACCAGAGGGGACTGTAGGCATCCCATCTGCCAGAGGTGCTGTAGACATAACATCTGCTAGAGATGCTGTAGACATATCTGCTGGAGGGACTGTAGACATATTTATCAGAGATACTGTAGACATATCTGTCAGAGATACTGTAGACATATCTGCTGGAGGGATTGTAAGCATCCCATCTGCCAGAGGTGCTAGAGACATATCATCTGCTAGAGATACTGTAGACATATCTGTCAGAGATACTGTAGACATATCTGTCAGAGGGGCTGTAGACATATCTATCAGAGATACTATAGACATATCTGTCAGAGGGGCTGTAGGCATATCTCTCAAAGGGGGCTGTAGACATATCTTCCAGAGAAACTGTAGAAACCACCCCCATATGGGAAAGAGAAAAGATACATCAAAGTCTAGATAACTCATTGGCAGGAAATCTTTTCCAAACATTTACAGACACGCAGGAGATCACACGGCTGTGCTTTAATTACCTGCCTTTCTTCTTTAACTCTCGTGTACCATACACATTCACACACTTACACACATTATACAAACATACTGCACATACATATGACAATGCTACAAACACACACACTATACAGGACGCAGACATTCACACTCCAACATTATATATACTCACAAATGTGCAAACTACACACACATAACACATACATGCTATACACGCAGTATACTTACCACATCCATAGTGTATAGATACACTCACCCTCTACACACACCATATACACTCAAACTTGCACTCACACCATACACACCACACACAGACGGGTCACTTTGGGACAGAGTGATAAAAATACTTGGGCAATTTAAAAATAAAACACTTTCCCAGAGCTGTTCCCCCCCCCCATACTTTTTCCTTTCATTCCTCAAAGATTCTGAGCGCAGCAGCCTCTTGTGAGGCCATGATTACCGGATGCTGCTAACTCATCATGATGGACACACAACCATTTGCTCTGTCTTTCCCTGAGAACTGGCATGGTACGTGTTTTCCTGAAATGGAAGCAAGCACATGCATTCCTCTGGGTTTAGGAACTAAGCAATGGACACCTTGGGTTTTGCCCCCGTGAGATTTCACAATGGAAAGAATCTCCAGGGACCTCCTTCAGGACTCTGCCAAATTACTACATGTAATTTGAAGCCTGAGTAGAGCAAAGCCATGAGGTGCTGCTGTCCCACCCCTCCCCCGTTTGCTCCACTTCCCCCCATTCTGTTCCTTCCAGTGTCTGCTTGCTTGTCCCTGACTTTCCCTAAGAGTAAGTGGGTGCAGCTCCACGAGGGAGGGTGTTTTCCCTTTTCCTCGCCCTTCCGCATCCTCCCCTTCCTGTGCCCTTGCCTGCCTTCCCGGTTTCAGTTCTGGATGGTAACTGGCAGTAGCAGGGAGACCATTGTAATTGACCCCGACATTCCAGGTTCCCTTTGATTTGCAGTCTCAGAAGCGTTTGCTCTTTAATCTTGTTTATTTCACGTTGAACAGTCGCGTTTGAATAGCCAGTGCGTTCAGCACTACAAAAGCCCGTATTTATGGAAGCCGACGAGACTTCCAGCTTAGAAACTGCTCCTTTGATGGGATTCAATGATGGAGCCCTCATTCCAAAACACTCATCCTCCAACAGGCATTTCTGCTTCTGGAAACTTATTCATATTTATAAACAAGCATAAATGCCTTTTATAAAAGAAATTTTCTTTTGGGATGCTAGCTGCTAGCTTTTTTTCCTCTCCTTTTTCAGAGATGGCACATAAAAGAATAAAAATGAAATTGATTCACGTGTCTCCCATATTAACACAGCCTAGGTTAATTTTCAATACAAATCACTCAGATTCCAGAAGATGAATGCAAATTAGATCTTTTAAATCAGAAGTGAGAGAAAGCACTGAATTATAATTGCAAAGTAATATAATCAGGCATCAGTAGCTTCAGCTATGCAGCAGAAAGGGCTGGGCATTTAATGTGAGTCCCTTCTACCTCAGAGCCCTCCTGTAAGGGACCAGCCTCTGCCTCGGTCAGGGAAGTTCAGACAATGAGTCTATGGTGTGAGTGGCCTTGATGTTTTATTTATGTATGATCTATTTCTGTGTTCTTGTTTATATTCATTTCATCTTTGTTTCCAGTTGACATGTGGTCGGTAGGGTGCATCATGGGAGAGATGGTCAAAGGAACAGTGCTGTTTCCTGGCACTGACCGTATCCTTCCCTGGGGCCGCGGGTCTCTGTGCAGCCTCCTCATCTGATCCTTTTAGTTTCCAATGCAAGACTGTTGAAGATCTCCATGGCCCTCAGAGAGCTTCTCTGAGATCAAATGTCAAGTATTTGCAAGCTCGCTTCATGGGCGAATGAACTTATCTCCCAGAAAGACCTTCCGTGGATGGGACAGCGTGAGATAGAGAGCCTCAGCCTTGTGTTGAAAGCTCTGCCTTACTGCACCTCTGTCAAATTCCAAGACTGTTTTACTGCTCTCTTCACAGAGATTCAAATATGAAGACACTTATGTAGCTAGATAATAAATGACCGAGCCAGTGTTCACACTGGAGCTTTATAGTTTTAAATCCTAGGAAATTAACATTCCCTTAGCATGGAGAGCTTAGCTCACCACAGCACAGGCCCAGAGAACATGTCTGTACATTGTATTTCCACCCCCATCAGCCTCTCTTCAAACAGCCTGTCTCATTCACTTCATTTCTAGGAAGAGTGGTTTCTCCAAACCTGCTCTTATCTTCTCAGATTATTAACTAGCAATATTTAAAGCCCCACTGATTAACAGTGACTAGATAAAACATCTGGAGAAGTCATTTAAATCACCTAGAGGAGTAAAAGTAATCCTCTCTGAAGCAGTATCTGATGGACACGAGTCCAGAGGGCCCAGGACAGACGTGCGGCTGAGCAGCTCCTAGCAACAGCCCACCCAGCCGCTTCTGTAAGTGAAATGACTTTTGTCAATGTTCTGTCTTCATCATTGTAAGGGGAAAACTGAACTGAAGTGCTCACTGTTTGAAAGCAGTTCAGAGTCTCTAATTATGGGCTAATATCTAATTAATCTGATTAATAACATCATGGGATTATGCACTGGCTTTAAGTTTTTAACACCCTACCATCTCCATGGATAACATAATGTATGTGTGTGTATTTCATACACAGTTCCACACATATGTGTATATTATACCATAACTCCATACATATTTTCCTTAAGTTTAAAAGATGGTGGTGGTACACGCCTTTAATCCCAGCACTCGGGAGGCAGAGGCAGGTAGATCTCTGTGAGTTTGAGTCCAGCCTGATCTACAGAATGAGTTCCAGGGCAGGCACTACACAGAGAAACCCTTTCTCAAAAAAACCAAACCAAAAAATAGAACAATTCAGAAATTCACAAAGTGTTAGAGAGTGAGCAAAGAAAGACAGCAACACCTATCTTTAGCCCACACACATGTGCACACAGGAGCACCCATATATGCACATGTGTGTATACTCACACACACACACACGTGCACATACACCTATACTGAATACACAGCATATAAAACACCACCAATAAATAAAAATATAAACTGTTTGTTTCCATTTTTGCTAAAATTCTTTTCTCTGGCCTTAAAATATGACACTGATTTTAAAAATCTTTCTGCGTATATTGCTATTCTGTTTCTACTAATGCATTTTATTAAATGGTGTTTATAAATTAGTCCCATTGTTAATTGTGTTTTGAAGATATATTGCACTTGCTCAAAACAAGACTATTTCATATTTCCAAAAAGAACCAAAAACTAGAATTTCTTTCATGCTTCATAAGTCAGCTACTTTTTTCTTAATGTTTGGGAATAAATTTGAGTTAGTCTGTATGTTGTTTGTTCTTCCAGAAATTCATTTGAGTTGAATTACTGCAGATTAAAGCAATGTTTGCCACCTGAAGCCTAGACTGATGGTTCCATGGCCGATTGTAGCACACTGCAAGATTCCCCAATGAGTTAGCGAACACAGCCCGGCATTATTAAAATCCTTCCTTGGGAGAAGTGTCTTCCACCTCACCGTTTAATCTGAATGTCAAAACCCCTAGTGTCCAATTCTTAAGGCCACTGTGGTGTTCCAAGATCACACCATGCAGACCTAATATGAGGCTTTGATCTTGATTTTTTTTTCTGAGTATCTTGAGACGAACCCGCAAATTTCATGGGGAACCAGTTACCTGTTCAAGCACATTGGTGTATTTTAAGTTAGTCTTTTAGATGCACATTGTAACCACTGACTGTGATGGAGTTTGCCTTTCGGGTGCAGATTGTGCTATTTACCTTAGTAGGTATTCCTTATCAGAGATAACCTGTTTGAGGAGGAAGAATGACACTGGAATCCTTTAAAGAGGGGCTTTAAAATGGAGCCAGAGATGATGAATCCGTCAGATATGACCTGTTCAATACACTATAAAGTCATACTGTTTTAAAAGTCAGTAAACACATCCGTTTGAAAGCATCCTCAAATGATTTCAACAAACCCTTCCATATCAGCTGTGCACATCATTTGGATATAGTCACACAGAAAATGGGACTTTAGTCAAACTTCCATGCTCTTTATATGACAAAGAATGCAACATACTGTCTTTAGCGGGAAGTTTAGAACCAGACAGCCAATAGTTCTTAAAGTTGTAACTTTTTTATGAATAGATTTTTAAAATATATATTAAATGACTCTCATTCCATCTTAATGTTTTTAACTCTGTACAGACCAATAGGAGTTTAGCTTCAGAGGTGGAACAGACGGCTCAGAGGTTAAGAGCATTGGCTGCTTGTGCAGAGAACGTTGACCCAATTCCCAGCACCGGCAACTGTCCATAACTCCAGTACCAGGGAAACCAGGGGAAAGTTTTTCTTTTATAATTTTTGATTATTTTATTTTTGATATTATAGTATAATTACATCATTTTCCTTTTCCCTTTCCTTCCTTCAAACCCTCCCATGTACTACTCTTTGCTCTTGTTCAAATTCATGGTCTCTTTTTATTAATTGTTGTTACACACACAGACACACACACAGACACACACACACAACTAAATACATACATACAACCTGCAGTTGTCTGTATAATATTACTTGTATGCATGCTTTCAGGGCTTAACATTTGCTATTTATTTGATACAATTGGTATGCTTGGCTGGAAGTTGGAGATTGCTTTCCTTCTTAAGTTTAAATATGAAAATCTTTACCAACGCCTCATTTGGCATGTACTTTTCAACAGGGTCACATGTAACCCAGGCTGGCCTTGAACTCATTGTTCAGTTCAAAATCTATATGGCCACCTGAACCTCCTGTTTCTCCTTCCCAAGGGCTCAGATCACGGGTATGCCCCACACTGTATGGTTTATATGGTGCGAGGGATTGACCCAGGGCCTGCGCGCGCTAGGCAAGCTCTACACTTGAACTGCTATCCTAGCTCTGTTTTCCTCACCTCACAGAAATTTGATTGTCCGCTGTTAACAATCCGGCATACACAGTCACCCAGAAATGAATGTGGCCTTGCAGAGATGTGTCCCAGGATGGAGCACAGTGTCCTGCCACCTACCTTAGATAGAGTCAGTGTGGTCAGTGAAACTATTTGCCTTAATGAGGTCACAAATGTGAACGGGGCTTTGAGCTTCCTCACCTCTAAATATAGATGCCAAACCTGCAACCACATGCAGATAAGACAGACCTTTGTTCGTGAAGCCAGAACGCTGCACCCAGAGGACGCTGCCAGTCACGTCAGAGAATGAATGCTGCCACGAGAGGTTAAGAATGGTCTCCTAAAGAGCCTATCCAGATGAGGAGTCTAGGAGGCAAACCTTCAGTAGCTTAAAAAATGTTGCTTCTGCCACATCAATTAATACACTTTAGAAAATGTAATTCTTGTCTGCTTTTGATTTGTAAGGAGCGGTTGCAATAATAGATTTATAAGAAAAACCAATGATAGTGAAAACCACAACCATCGCATGTCCGACAGCAGGTCCCGGAGGTCCATCCTCACCGAGCCACTGAGTCAGGCTCAAGATTGTCCGCCCTGGCTGACCATACCACCTCCTGTGTTCGCTACTAAGGAATATGCTGTTAATGAATTGTGTCTTAAACATTTCTTCATGTTTTATGTTATCAGAAAATTATTTTTGAGACAGAAAATAATATTCCCAAATGAAAAGTAACACAGCTAAATACTTTGTTATTATTGTATAAAGCCTTGCACACACCATGCAAATAATTTACTCCTGAGCTGTATCCCCAGGTCCAAACTAAAATTTTTTTAAAGGAATAAAACAACTCAAACACCACCAACATTATAGGGGACTATCGTGTGTGTGTGTGTGTGTGTGTGTGTGTGTGTGTTTCTACCCTGATCTTATAAATGTCCTCAAATATAAAAGTGCTTTCAAGATCTAACTTTATTATGGAAAGATATAATTACTAAACAAGCTGGGCTCACTGTGTGATGTGTGGGAGATGCCCGTGCTGTCCTCAGCTGGCCTCATGGACAATACAGCCTCTGTTCTCTTCCTCCTCTGGACCAGTCTTCCCTCCACAGGAGCTCAGGAGTCCTGACGGTCACATCTCCATTTTCAAGATTGTGATGTGTGAAAGAGAGAAAGCCTAGGGCTTTTCCTTTCTCTGACTTCTTTCCAGAGAATTGGAATGGTAAGTGTGCTATGACCAAGAGCTATCGGGCGATCTTTTCAAGAATTGGAACCTGTTATGTGTTATGCCCAGATCACGGAGTCCCCCAAAAACCAACAAGGAGACTGAGTCCTGTACGTAAAAGTAAAGAGCCTTTATTCTTACATAAGTTTGCAAACTCGGACTTTCCGTGTGTCCAACATATTGGAGTAAGCGGAGAGCCCCAAGCTCAGTTGGGGCTGGGGTTGTAGTAGCAAAGGTGGGGGTGAGGGATTTCTAAGGTTCAGGACCCCTGAGTGGCTGACATTTGTCTAGGGGAGTCCTAGTGAAAAGCAATGGGTATGTGCTGACAGGTGATCCTATCTACAATGGTTGGAACGTTAGGAATTTCCTTTGGATGGTCTGTTCCTGGGTGGTGCCTTGATGTAGGAAGGTCATCTGTCTATGTGTTACTTTCATTGGTTAATAAAGA
>LOEQ01003069.1:21250-33917 GCA_001685075.1 Bramus lutescens | reverse complement strand
GGGCTCCTTACCCCCCATGATTTGTGAAAAGGATGTGCACTTCACTCTTACTCATCTCTAATTTTAGAAAATGTTCCTACTAACGACAAAGATTCATCTTGATTTTAATTTCCTGACATACATAAAATCTGCAGAATGGGTCAAAAACTGATATGGTTGGGTGGGTCGTTCTCCAAAAATACACCTGAATTGTATACAGAGATGCTCCTGAGAGTCCATGCTAGGATTTCCCACAAGGCACTCATAGTAATCCCTATTGTAAGCTCTGGATGGAAGGACTGCATGCATTAGTCCTGTCCCAAGGTGAATGCCCAGCTGGAGAAGTCCTAGACAGGTTTGCTACTTGAAGCCTACTTTTTTGTTTGTTTGTTTGGTTGGTTGGGTTTTTTTTTCTCTTTGCTCTCAGATTCAATGCTGAATGATGAAACTATGATAGTTTTCAGTTTTCATTAAAAAAAAATACCCAAGTGTTCACCTTCCTGTCTATGGTATTCTCCATTCAATATACTCACTGCCTCCCATGCTCACCAATGGTGTCAAGCCCATGTCACACAAAGAGGGGAGACAGCTCCCTGCTCTTAAGACTGCACAATCAAGCCCTGTGCATTCTCACTGTGCAATGGTTCCTTGGAAGATCTGAGGGCTTTTGGAAGTCATTCTGAGATCATATGGGTGTAATCATGTACCTGTGGTTTTCTGGGCTCTGGGTTCATAGTCTTCACAAGATTTTTGGAGTGCCTTTACTCCAAAAATAGTTATTTATTATATAGTTAGCTTTATTTTTGTTGTGCAGGGGGTCAAACCCTTTCTTATGCTAGGTAGGCACCTTACCACCAAGATGCAACCTTAGCCTCCAGATTTAGTTCTGAAAAATTTCAAAGCATTGATGAGGTGGAAAAGCTTTTGTCTAGGGGCTTCAAAAATGCTGATAATGTACTGTTAGAGTGAACTGTTAGTCTAGGCACAACCAAGACAGTTGCTTGCTTTTCTAAGTTTATTCTCCTGATATAAATCCCTGATAATCTGAAAGGCTACCTTCATTTGAAAAGGTCTCACTAGTTTAAGAAGTAGGACAAATTAACTGCTATGCATATCAACATTGTGTTTTCAGCTTTCCCTTCTGGGACTTCCTAAAACACTGGCTGTGTAGACCTCTCTCTCTCTCTCTCTCTCTCTCTCTCTCTCTCTTTCAAGCAATTTTTTAAAATATTTTTTTTATTTATTATGTATACAATATTCTGTCTGCATGTCCACCTGCAGGCCAGAAGAGGGCACCAGACCTCATTACAGATGATTGTGAGCCACCATGTATTTGCTGGGAATTGAACTCAGGACCTTTGGAAAAGCAGGCAATGCTCTTAGACACTGAGCCATCTCTCCAGCCCTCTCTCAAGCAATTTTTAAATGGTCTTTTTCTAAGAAATAGAAATTGACGGCCACGGTTCAAGTAGCTAGCTCTTTGGCTGGGGCTGGAGAGTTTCTCCAGCGTTAATTCGCAGCTGGTCCACGGATTTATGGTGACATTCTAGAATGGGTGACACAGGTTTCACAGAAGTGTCAAGTTCAACCTGCTTTGTGTCTTGCCTCAGGTTGTTCTTCCTACATAATGTTCTATGTCCTTTGTAGGGTCCATCTTTTCTTGTCATCCTTATTTTCAACAATTTCTGTTTGTTTGTTTGTTTTCAAAGGTATTGACTAGGTTGAGTGTTGCAACAGAAAGGTGGACTAAACGAACAGATGACAGAAACACCCCATAAGGCTGAGTTTGATGTGCCAGACAGTGGACACCCCAGATTGATCCAGCAACCTGGCTATACTCATAAGGAAAAGATAAAATGAAGCATGTAGTCTAGGTGGGATGGAAAAGGAGAAACACTAATGATGCTGAAACCAGTATTGTGATCACGTGAGAACAGGTGGCTATAAACACTAGAGAATATCGGTGCTGACCTCTTCTTTCTTAAGCATCACATGAAGACTGTAGTGATAAAGTTAGAATGTCCTCAGAACAGCAGAAGTCTGCAGACTCGACATGTGCAGCAACATGAGAGGCAGGAGTGGTAAGTCCTGGCAACGTGCAGAGTCAGGGAAAAGCCTGAGTTTGGATGTCCTTCCTGCACATAGAATCATAGCTCAGGCCCTGGGGCATCTGTTCAAAGTGAGATGGTAGAGTGGATTCATCTAATGACGAGGTGGAATAGTGAAAAGGTTGCACTCCCAGTTTACAAGTCTATTAAAGGTTGATGGTCTTCCACAGAGTGCGCACTATAATAAAACTGTTATGTTCCCTTTTTAATGGCAAGGCAGCCATAGGAATGATAAAAATCTCTTCCATAACTTGTCTCAGGTTTAATATGAAACTCTCAGTGTCCTTTATGGCCACGAAATCTTTTGGAAAGGTATGGAACTTTTTGTCTACAAAACACCTTTTATCCCCAAAGATTACCTCAAAATTACTCCCTTGTGCATAATTCCAGGAAAGTGCAGTTTCTATCTTCCTGTACATCGTGTAAACTGAAGCCTTCCATGTACTTCTTTAAAAAAGAAAGACAAAGGGAAGGACACA
Source organism: Bramus lutescens (assembly GCA_001685075.1). NCBI lineage: Eukaryota > Metazoa > Chordata > Mammalia > Rodentia > Cricetidae > Bramus > Bramus lutescens. The sequence goes on along the minus strand of LOEQ01003069.1, from coordinate 31,351 downwards.
GTGGCTGTGCCTCAGGCGGAGCTCCAGAGAATATCCTATCAACTGTGCGAGCTGCTTTGGGCTGGGTTTTGGTGTTTTTGCTTCATGACGCATGTGGCAGACGCTGTTTTCAGAGTGCAGTGGTCTGACGCCTTTATCTGAGGCCGGCTTGCCGCCTCACCTTGCAATAGCTGCTTGATCACAAAGCAGGCTGGTTCTCAGCTAGAATTCACACAAATACCTCCAGAGAAAAAAATTAAAATCTGAGGAGCTCCCGTCCAGGTGGAAGGCTTTGCTGTCATTTAGACTAGAAGCATGATTTCTCATCAGTTGATTGTGAGGACGCTTGCATCCATCCAAGCTTTCCTGATTAGAGATGTCCTAGGCACAGGAGAGGACCAACTGGGAAATACAGAGTGGGAAGCCACACTCCCAATGCAAGGAGATGGCAAATAAAGAAACCACGGAGGGCAACCAGGACAAAGACCTGGACTCGGGTCCTATAACTCAATTCATTCACTAAAGTTTGCATTACATTTTAATTATGCACCACCCGCACTGGTAAATATTTCTACTAAATTTATTAGTTAGAAACTTATGCTACACAGAGGCTTATATAGTGTGTATGCTCTGCAGTTATATAAATGAGAAATGCTAACCACCCAGATAAATTCTGTGAAAAGGGAATTAGAGATGTACAGAAGGGCAAAGGTATAATGGAGCCCATTCTTCAGTAGACGACAGGGTTTTCAGGGGGGAAACTAGCCCATCAGTAGCGAACGATGAGCAGGACGAAGGAGGAAGGAGGATAGTAGAGGAGTGGGCTCGTTGAGGAAGGGAAGCAGCCTTCTCTAGGCTAGTTAAGGAAGGAGACCTGGCTGGCCCTGGTGGGCTTGGTGCGGTTGGCCTGGGGAAGTGAAAATGAGCTGGGTACTTGGGCAGAGACCAGAGAAGGAAGCGTTTCTGAGTCAATCCCAGGGAGTCCACCTGGGCTGCAGGCTGCTGTGCCACTGTAGCGACTTTAACCCGGGGTTAAAATAATCGGGCTTATGTTTAAGACAGTCATTTTTATTCCAGTTGGTACAATGACAGCTATTAGCGGAAAGATCAGATAAAAATCTAGGAAAGGGGTTGGTATAAAAGGCAGTGAACAAAAGACTTTAGCTCACGAGGGATGGAAGAAGAATGGAACCCAGAGATGGCTTGGCTGTGATTGTTACCACTGATTTCTACCTAAGAAATGTCCCATCTAATAAAGTCTAAGAAATTAGCTGAAGTGCTCAATTAGCTTTGAGAAGGTATGATGCAATTAGAGAGGTTTCTGTGGGTATAATTAAATATTTTAAATCCAGCTGTCCTAATCTATATAAAACACAAGGAGGATGAGAAAGGCTTTTATTCCTGTCATGATAAATGAAAACCCCACATAGACTTGTTTCCTTTCTAAATTAGTCCTTCGAATATCTCTCTACTGGGCGAAATATCCCTCTACTTGGCTTGAAGAAAATCCACCAGAAAGGAAATACCTTTCTAAAACTGAGAAGCAGAGCAGGGGTACAGGTTATACTAGATTGTAGTTTATTCTGTTGAGTTTATTCTTCTGGAGACACAGCCCCCAACTTCCTGTCATCCACTTTCCCATCTGAGTTTTAAATGAGGATTTTCCATGATACATGGAGGGTAACCTGGAGCATAGTGGGCACATTATCAACCAGAAATCATCCTTGCCTTCAGGCAGTTCTGTCCTGCTGAAACCTGTCTCCTCCAGACTCTCTCTCCTACATCACAGATCTCAGACTTGATCATTCTAGCAGCGACTTGAGGATGTAATTTTTGATATCATGTATTGGATTTTTTTTTTAGTAAAAAGCGGGAATTTAGAAATATTAGTTGAATTAATGATGGTTTTGAATTATTAGCTTATTGACTATTTTGTGTGCTTTTCCATGGATGCTTCAAGTCTCCATTGCTCTAGCCAAAAGACTCTAGGCTTTTGCTCTAGTTCTAGATAAGATTAAAATGACTTCACACAGACATGCAGCATGAAGCTGAGACTGCAGCCGAACCCATGTAATTTCGTGACCACCTTTTAAAAAGCTGGTTTCCCTTCACGGGGCAGGATCTTAATAATATGGGCTAGAGGAATTTAAAATTGCAATAAATTTAGAATAACAATATTATTCACTTTTTGCATATTCATCTTGTATATTAATGTGGTATACAAATGCGTTCTGTGTAAGATACTGGGGATTTCGGTCCTTTTATAACTAGGTCAGCAGAAAGAAGTCTTTCTGTCAGATTAAAAGAGTTCATTAAATCAGAAGCTAGACCTATTTGCAGAAATTGGTGATGAAAAAAAGATCTGGAAAAAATAATTATTTACACAACTTTCTAAACATTTGGGAATTAAAAAGCTGTTTAAAGTTTATGTGAAAATACTATACTTTCTTCTAAAGATGGTACAGTGTGTTCAAGCTAGTTTCCCTTAGTGCGGCATCTAACTGTGGTCCATCTCTGTGGGTTTATAGCCCACACTCTGCATCGATGCTTGTTGAGAAGCGTGATTCCCTGGTACGTCTCAGGGATGATGTGCTATTTATTGACCCAGGAGTTGACCCAGAAACCCTGAAGGCCGTCAGCCTCCTGCTCACTTTCCTTCTGTTTTGTGCCCTGTAGCCGAGGTGTGAATGGCGTGGGCTTCAGTCGGCTGACTCAGCAGTATCTGCGTGTGGTGTGTTGACTGTCACACGCCTCTTTCTCTATTTCCTCTATAGGCCTTGTCACCTCTTGCCTAGGCTGACAGATCCTTTAGACCAGCAGAAAGGTCTTCTAGCAGAAGCTGTTGCATCTCTGAACTGTCAGTGGACTCTTCCCTGACATCTGTACACACACCATTATCACACCACACACTGTGCTGGATGGATGCATTGCACTCATGCCCCCTCCCAATTCTGCTGCTTCATGCTCCTCCAGAACGGGGACTCAGTCTGACTATCTGTGTGCGGACAAAGTGACACCATTAGCGATGTCATTTGTAAATGTCACTGAGCTCTGTTCCCCTGTGCTGTGCCAGTTTGAGCCCTTCCCCGCTTTTCTAGTCTCTTCTGAGCCTGTAAAAACTCTAGGAAAGGATGATGTCCTCCAGGAATCTTGGTGTCCTGGTCTAAATGAGCTCTACTCATCTGTGAGCCACGTAAATGCCACCTCTCCCTGTATCCAGTACTGATCTAATTTCACACAACTCCACTGTGGGCAGGCACCTGCAGTTCTTCTTCTCAAATGTATAATGAGACACATTATCTTAGACATCCTCCAGAAACTTACCATTTTTATAGTAAAAATTCAAGCAGTCATTAAACTTTACAGCGCTCTAAGTCAGCACTGCTCCAGATGGTGTTTCTTCTATCGCCAACCACCAAGCACTTAGCAATGAATGTGCACATACTCATGGGCAAACATGAAAGCTCCTAAAGTCCTTATACTCGGATGGTCTGTTTCACCCTGTGCATCTTGGTGACCATAGCAATGAACCAACTTAATTTTACAACTCAAGTTTAGAAAGCATCTCTCTGTAACATGGAGGGCCTGCTTGTTGGGGTTTCTGTCCTGCCTGATATCCCACAGCCGGCAAGCTCCAAAGAAAATCACACAGAGATCTCTATAAGTTATAANATCACACAGAGATCTCCATAAGTTATAAAACTAATTGGCCCATTAGCTCAGGCTTCTTATTAACTCCTGTAGCTTATATTAACCCATTGTTCTTATCTATGTTAGCCACATGGCTCAGTACCTTTCTCAGCCAAGCAGATTACATCTTGCTTCTTCCGTGGTCTGGGCAGGACTGAGGAGGGAGCTTCCTGCTTCCCCTAATACTCCTGTTCTCATCGCCCTGCCTCTACTTCCTGTCTGGTTGACCCACCTATACTTCCTGCCTGACCAATCAGCTTTTATTTAAAACATGATTGACAGAATACAGACAATTCTCCTGCACCATTTCTCTGTTTAGGTTGACAGCTGTCTATACTCCGGCCATCTTTTCTGTGTCATAGCTTCACTATGTTTCACCAGTATTCCAGCCACCTTGTACTTCTCCGACCATAGCGAGCAAGCTCTTCCTTTGAAGGTTTCTTGTTGCAGTTCCTTCTGGAACATTTTTCCTCCCTGTGTGCACTTGGCTCTCATCATCAGTTCATTATTCTTCTCACAGGTTTCTCTACTAAGAACTCTTCTGTGACCATCCTTCCGAGACAGCAGCTGAGTATGTGTAAGCTTAGTCTCTTATTGTTGCTCAGCATAATATATTTATTTTGTTGTTGTTGTTATTGGTCAATATGACCTGGGTGTCTTGAATATGACAACCTGACTGGGATGACCAGGGAATGAAGATGTGATAGACACACAGCTCCATGCACAGAAAAGTTAGGGTCAGGTGGTGTGGTCACACTTTGATGGATAGGTACCTGCTACTGCTACAACCAGACCTCAGTGTGTTTTTCATGGGAGAAAGAGGTTAGCTAGTGTGAGTAGGAGGTCTCTACAGGTGGCTTAGAGTTACTATTGTGATGGACGCCAGGACCAAAAGCAATGTGGTGAGGAAAGGGTTTGGCTTACACTTCCATATAACAGCTCATCGTCAAAGGGAGTCAGGGCAGGAACTCAAACAGGGCAGGAACTTGGAGGCAGGAGCTGATGCAGCAGTCATGGAGGGGTGCTGCTTACTGGCTTGCTCCACATTAGTTTGCTTAGCCTGCTTTCTCACAGTACCCAGGACTACCAGGGCAGGGCTGGCACCACCCACAATGGCTGGGCCCTCCCCCTTCAATCACTAATTAGGAAAATGTCCTACAGCTGTATGCGATGGAGTCATTTTTTCCCAACTGAGCCTCCCTCTGCTCCCAATAACTTTAGCTTGTGCCAAGTTGATATGAAACTAGCCAACATAACAGGCAAGCAGTTTCAGGCTGTAAACATTAGGGACATCAAAGCTACAGTTGCTGGTTAGTGTATACAATGATCAATTGTTTGCACAGGACCAGTGAGGAAGGTCTTTGGCTATCATGTCAAACCTCACCTAGGGGTTGAGGCATTGGAGTCATTGACATGGCTATGCTGGTGTCAACAGTGCAGATTCACTCAGGACTTCACTCACCCAGGGCTTCCTCTGTGCCCTACAGTTGATCCTACACACAGAACTGAAGATCAACAAAGAGAGACCCTTTGGAATGTTTCTTAAGTATTTAAAATGCACTCTGGATCTTAGTAGTCAGATAAATATTTGTTAGTGAATAGTTTATACTTAAACTAAGCTCAGAGACTCATGGATTTTAGTAGATGCTAAGCCTTGACAAAACTTATGTGACTGATATGTATACATGTAAAGGTTGGGTCTCTTTGTGTGTTCAACCTGTGGAATGTTGAACCAGCATCATTCATTTAATTTTGCTAGTTGACAGTTTTTTCCAAGTTTGTATGTATACATTCTGAGTACAGTAATTATTCCCACTTGTTGATTATCTGTTTTACATGATGTACAGAGCTACACACCAGTTGAACAAAGGGACAATCATTGTCTTCTGTTATTTGTACCATAGTATACTGAGGAATATATGTTGATCAATAGATAGTTTAAATTTTACCACAATATATGTAATTGCATAGAGAAACAGTTCAGCAATGTGCATTAGAAGAGGCTCCTTGGAGGACTAATCTCTAAATAGAAGTGTGGAGGATAACAGAAAGAATAAAGTAGAGAAGACAGGCAGAATTCAGAACATATACACTCATTCCAAGAGAAAAGAGGTCGGGAGAATTGCATAACTTCAGGTTAACTGAGTGAAGATAGGTGAGAAGGGAGATTGGGCTGGAAGCAGGAGCCAGAAAAGGAAACACTGTTTTGGACCCTGCAACCTCTCTCCACTGAAAAGAAAGGATTTCTCAGAAGGCTGGAGAACACTGTACTATCTTAAACTTTCAACAAGTCATTTTCTTTGCTAAACAGACCTTCAGTGGATGACAGACCAGTGGCAAGCAAGAAGATACAGCTGTAGTAACAAATTAGAGCTAATGGAAGCCTGGGCGTAGACGTAGGAAGACAGCTCAAAAGATGTTTACAGCCTCACCGAGGGTCTTAGATTCTTTTATGTTACTGGGATAAAATACCAAGGCAGTCAGGCACAATGGTTCATGCCTTTAATTCTAATGCTAGGGAGGCAGAAGAAGTCAGATCTCCAAGTCTGAGGCTAGCTTGGTTTACAGAGTGAGTTCCAGGACAGACAGGGTTACATAGAAAAACCCTGTCTCTAAGACCAGACTAAACCCAAACTAACCAAATCAAACCCAAACATAACACTAAGGAAACTGCAGAAGGAAGAGGGATGGAACCTATCAACATTACAGTAAGGAACACAGCAGCAGGCAGGCATGGTACTAGAGAAGCAGCTGAGAACTCAAATCTACACCCACAAACAGGAAGCGGGGATCATCCTGGGGATAGGCATGAGGCTTTTGGATCCTTAAAGCCCACCTATGCTGAAACACCTTCTCCAATAAGACCAAACTCCTTCCCCAATGTTCTACCAACCGGGGGTCAAATATTCAAGCATGAGTCTACAAAGGCCTTCTCATGCAAACCACCACACCATGTGGTTCTGGTGGGCTGAGATTCAGAACCTTGTACTGATCTCTTATGCAGGAATAAAACAAGTTCTGCCCTTTGCCTAGGTGCCTTTAGTCTGAACTTTGTTCAATAACTTACAATGAGTTTTTAATTACATTGGAGCTCAGGGAGGTGGAATTCTGGGATGACTAACATGCAGCAGTTGGTCATACATGTGTGTGAAACGAATGAATAGATGGATGGTGTGGGCGAACGTGGTTGGTGGTGCAAGTATTGAGTGGTTTTCTGGTAAAGAATCAGAAAAAAAAAACTAATAGGGCCATAAGACAACCTCCATTTCTAAGGCATGACTAAATCTAGAAAGTTAATAAGCCAACTGTCTTAGTTAGGGTTTCTATTGCTGTGAAGAGACTCCATGACCACGCCACTCTTATAAAGGAAAACTATTTAACCAAAGAGATGACTTAGAGTTTCAGAGGTTTAGTTCATTATCATAATGGTGGAGAGCATGGTGGTTGGGAGTATTGCAGAATGCAGGCAGACATGGTGCTGGCTACATCTTGATCAGAAGGGAACAGGAAGTAGTCTGAGATACTGTGCTGAATCTTGAACATACATGAGACTCATAGCCTGCTTCTGCCATAACACACTTCCTCCAACAAGACCACTCTAACACGACCACACCTCCCCTTAGTGCGACTCCCTTTGGGGTCGCTTTCTTTCAAACCATCACACTGACATCTGAAAGAAAAAAAAAACCCTGAAGTAGGAAAACAACCTGATTTCACCCTAACTTCTAGATCATTGCCTCACTAAGCCTGCTATTACACTCAGGTCACACAATAATTAAAATGTGCCTCGCTAGATTTTGAAGGGTCCCTGGTCATTTAGTGATGTGATGTCTCATAGCAGTCACTGATTGCTTTCTTTTTGTAACCCTTTAAGAGACATAGTGCACCTCACAATGAAGGTTTCAGCAGAAGTTTGTTGATGTTCCTGACAGTGAGCATTTAGAATTAGTCTTCTCTTTAGTAAAGCAAGATGTAAAATGATTTCATTGCAAACCAAGTGGCTTGCGCAGGGACACCATTCAAGCCCCATTGCCATGATGTCTGCACCCCACATTTGATCCCTTTCTCTTCTGTCCTTTTCAGGAAATCTGTGACTGAGTGATTTGGAAATCCCATTGCTCCTCTGTTGAAAGGCTGCCCTTGACTAGAGGATACAGATCTCATGTTCACTGATCCTCCTGTGTTTTCAAATGTACAGTAACCATTTCAGTCTACCAAGACATAGAATCCGCTGAAGGCTGTCATGTGTTTTCCTTAGTGTCTGGATACCCGGAGGACACCTAGGTGGAGGACAGAACTTGGTTTTATTACTGTGTAGGAGATGACAGAAGTGTTATGGATCACAGTTGTACAACCTTACCATTGGGTGCACTTGTAACCCCTCCTCACCTTGGTGCAATTGCAGAAGAACCTCTAGCCTGCGGCAACGCAGGCACGGGCATTTTCCATGCTCCCAGACGGTCTTAACGCACTGCCACGGCTGAGGAAACATGCCTTAGAATGGTTGATGGAAATGATGAAGTGGAGTATTTTTCTCCTGCTGTGTCCTCTTTTCTATAGCCATAAGGTGACAGTAGCATTGTACAATGACTCTCCTGGTCCTGGCCTGAAGTAGATACTGAACCGGAATCTGTAATTCTAATTAACAGCATTTGGAGGCTCCATCCTGCTGAAGGTAGTGTTAAACGTTTCCCACAGCATTCTAGCTTGATTTATTTACCTAGTAAAACTTTATCTAGTACGTATTCAGTCTAACAAGTTCAACAGAGAGGAACCATGTCATTAACCCAGAGTTGCTGAAAGGCCAAAAATTTCGTGAAATTTATATTGAACTAGGTGCGGGTTAAAACGTTGCCACCTCTGACATCTGACAGATGTTTGAACTTCGTGTTCCCCATGAACACCTGGATGAGAGGGTTGGCACAAATGTGTGAAATCAGCTTCTTGGAAATGCTAGCGAGATGATGAAGTTGTTGAGGGGGAAACCGATGGCAGAGTCAATCATAGAAAGCCCAGACAAAAGCTAGGACAGCATTCTTGATTGGGATGCTCCTTCCTGGATTGGAGTCTCTGCTCCTGTGTGTGCCCTACTGGTTTCTGCAGAACCTTATTTAATACAGTAACATACTCCATCTGTTCTCATTTCAAAGAGCAAAGTCAATACCGACTTCAAACAGTTGTGTCTCTGCCCGTAGCCCAGAGATGTCATCACCTTTATGGCACATGCCTCCTGAACGTAGTGCTTGTTTGATGATAATCCTCTTTCACTTCTCAGGCGTTGAAATTGTCTTCTCCAAAAATACTAGGCACTTCCATGTGGCAGGATCAAGGAGAACCGGCCCTTCACGTATCTGTCCTCTGCCCAATTGAGGTCGCCATCCTTCTATTGTGACACCTCTTTCCCTTGGTGTCCATGGTGACAACACATGCTCCACATTCCAGGTTTACTCTTCCCTTAGATTATGTGTGCAGCTCTTTCTTTCCAGATCTATTTTGTCTCTTCCCCGAGCTCTGTCTTCCACTTGGCCTTTCTCCTATATCGCCTTTTGCAGCTGCCCTGATTTCCAGATCTCTAAATCAGTTGCTGGGGTTGTGGCTGCTATTTCAGATGAGCATCTTGAATACAGATGTGAGTTAATCTGTCCACACAGTCTTTCCCTCTTCTCGGTCCACCCACCTCCAGCCACAATCCAGCAGCTGCCAGTAGTTACTCAGCTCTGTCTCTCAGCTCCTTCATATCCAGGCCACAGGGTGCATTAGTTCTTCAGCATCCTTCCTAACGATAAATCAAACCAAACCACAGTAGATATCTCAAAGTAAAACTGACTCTGAGTTGTCCTTTCTTGCCCACTGTTCATTCTCTGCTAGACCGGTCTTTCTCTGGAATGGAAAGTGCTTCCAAGGGACGTCCCTAGCCATGAGAGCTCTGCAGTGATGCTCTTCCATTCTGCGAGGCCCTAAGAGCACCTCTGCAAATGGCCACTCACACCCGAGTCCCGCTCAGTGATTGCTCCAGGAACATAGTTTAAGATGCTTAGGAAGAGTTTGTTGGATTGGATAGCAGATGTATATGTTATTGTTCCCAGCCTACAGACACTGGGCTATTTAAAAATCTAACAAAAGGTATGCACGTCGACTTTGTATGATGGAGTGTCTTTATTATGAGCTGTTAACAGAACTAATTGACATACTTTCACCTGGTATGCTCAGATCACTGTGTGTGGTAAGAACACGTATAGTTTCTTTGCTGATCTCAAGAATACATTGCTGTTAGCTGTCGTCACAGTGTCTCCAGCTTTCCCCTGTAAGGGATTTTATGTTTTGACAGCAAGCTTAGATGTTACCGATTAGCACATTCTTTTCCAGCTTAAAGAACATTTTCCTTCTTGCAAAACATTTATGATAATGATGGATTCCAAAGGGTTTTTTTTT
>LOEQ01003069.1:4263-18533 GCA_001685075.1 Bramus lutescens | reverse complement strand
ATTTTCCCACACCAAAAACCAACATCTCAATGGCTGCTGTATAGGTCAGAACATAATAGAAGAAAATGTCAGAATGTCAAGCGAAAGCTGGATAAAAGGAACAACTTTGTTCATCTCAGGTTTCTTGTTTCTGTTTCCCATCTGCTTTAAGAGTCTGGGTAGAAGTATTGATGTCCAAGATATTTTGACAGAAAGCATTTAGGAACCTAAGTATTGATTGTCGTGTGATGGTTTCCAGATATAGTTACACATGTGAACTAACAGAACATTGGAATAGAAATTAGAATCACAGGCTGAAACTTGTCTTTAATTAAAATATTTTGCAAGTGTTAAATTATCCAATTTAATATTTCTATAACTCAAAATGATTTATTCACTCTGTCTTTTTTGTGGGAAACTTTAAAGTTTATCCATAGCTTTGCTCTAATTACCGCTCTGATCATGAAAAGGAGGGTTTTTTTCTTAGTGTTTCTGTATTTTCATTTGCAAATTGATTCAAGGTGGCACTGGACCCTCACCAAACTGTCCTCCATAACTTACATGAACGTACCCAAACCAGTATTATTTAGGAGACTAGGGCAGTGTGGACTGAGACAGCAAGTTCAGTGGAGAAGTTTTGTTCAAATACGTGCTACACAATGATGTGGAAAGAGACAATTTCGTCTTACAGTGGTCAACCAGAGAATGAGAAGGTAGGGATTAAAGAGTTCCCTTCCATGAGAAGTGATTTCTGCCAGCAAGCACACCACAGAATGACAGTTGTGTTCCTCAACCCTGGCTGTGTGTGGAGACTTGCATTACTCTGCACTGTTTCTTCCAAGAACTCAATCTTATATTCTTTTTTTAAAAGGTCTGTTTTTATTCATGTACATGTAGATCTGTGTGTATGAGTATGTGTGTGTGTGTGTGTGTGTGTGAACTGTATTTGCGGGCGCCCATGGGGACCAGTGCAGATGTCAGATGTCCTAAAGACAGTTGTGGGTGACTCTGAGTTACCTGATGTGGTGTTGGAAACTGAACTCGAGCCCTTTGGAAGAGCAGCCATTACTTAGAACCTCTGAGTCAGTCACCTCCCCAATTCTGAGTTTAATATTCTGAAAAGCTGAAAAATTGGAAGAAAATGCTGACATGCTTTTTTTGTAGAAGCAAAACTTATAGCTGCAATAGTTTAAGCCTGAGTTATAGAAAAAATTGAAATGCAAAATAATTAATCTATCCTTAATTTGTCATGCAGTTATATACCTCAGACATACTGTCTCTAAGACAATAGCTCCCAACATCCCAATTATCTTCCAGTTCATCACACTTAGCATAGTGAGGGCAGAGAAGTTTACTAAAAAGACAGCGAGCCTGAAGTGGGGTTCTTTGGGGCAAATATGGCCACCACATTGGCTATGTGTCTATGCTCTAAAATAAATACAGTTTATTTTAGAATAAACTCCACTGGACCTAGATAATTCCTTATGTTTAGATTTTAATAAAATTCTGTCACTAATTAGTCATGTGACTTCAAGTTATAGGTATGAATATTCACCATAGTTTCTTGATTCTGAGGATTGTTAAGGTATGTATAAATAGCCTACACAACCATGGCTTCTCAGAAAACAAAGGTGCTTAATCCTAACTAGAACGATAATGCTGATCTTCATTAATTCACCTCTCAAAGGGAGCTGAGAGTGTAAGACCCGTCTGTGTTCCCCTGTCACACTTATTCCTTTTTCTTTTACTCATACACAACATCAATATTGGCATTGAAGATATTTCATTACATTTTCCAACATTTTAGATGCTATCTCAAATTTAATATGTTCTTCCTGTACACTGTAGCAGTTTCAAAGAATGGAAAACTCTCTAACAGTGAGCTCATTGAGTTTGGCAGTCAAATTATTCCATTTTGAAGTCTCATTTTTAAGTGTCGTCTGGTACGTGTTCAGCAAGAGTCTTAGTTTCTTGTCTTGTTGATATGATAAAATATTAACAAACGTTCTGACAGAAACCATTGAGCCTTTATTCTGGCTTCTAGTTCAAGGGTAGAGTTCATTATGGAGAGAGACCAAATCACAAGGAGCCTGAAGAAGCTTGTCATGTTATACTCACCTTCAGGAGCGGGGATCAGTGGATACACGGTGTTGTCCCACTTTCTTTATTCATTTGCTACAGGCCAGGACCCCCTGCCCGTGGGATGGTCCTACCCACCATCACGGTGGGTCTTTCTCTTCAACATAATTCCCTCCAGGCATACAAAGAAGCTCATCATCCCAGGTGATCCTAGATCCTGCCAAATTGACAGTTAACACTAATTACCACACAACTTAAGATTTTTTACGGAATAAATGAATTCAATAGGTTAGTAAATGGATGATAACATTTACTAACTCATGGTGAAGGTGTGATTCTCTAAAATGCCCCGTGTTTCTTTGCCCTTGTTCCTTATTTTTTATTTAGGATTTTACCTACCAAAGGAAACTCCTCCCCATTTACTGAGGTTAAGAAAGAGAACAGCTCACTAATGAAACACCAGACATTCCCTTCGCATGTGAAGGCCGGGCTATTAGGGAGCATCACATGCTAACGACTGCTTCCTAAGCACGAATGTATGAGTGCGTGTGTTATGACTCTACTGTCTTTCCATTATTGCCAAGAACTCCTTTGTACTGGCATTTCTGTGACATCTTTGTGCGAATGCACCCTTCCACTGTAGGTGACATTTGCTTACTCTCTTCAGGAAACCCTCAAAGCAAAACAAAAACCCAAACTTACTTTTTTTTTAAACAGAGGACTCATATGTTAGGGTGGTAGCCATAAACACAAAGGAACTTAAAGCATCCCTCTTGGCTCACTGAAAGCAAAAATCGTGGACTTAGCACTTCACTTGCCTTTGTAGTTTGTGGTTAGAGTCTGCATGCTTAGTGCTTTGGACACCAGGGACATCTGCACGCCGAAGCTCCCAGAAAAGCCTCCCGAAAATCGCTTCTCTGCAAAAAATGACATTTGCAAGCTTGGCAGGAACTATCGTTTTAAGTCATGTTCAGTTTTGAAACGTGAATGGAAAAATCTCCTCTGCAGAGAAGCCAGTCACACAGCACCCCGAGCTCTTTCGTGAGAGCACCGAGGCGTCAGCAAAGCTCAGAGTTTCGGGGTTCCAAATGTTTGAGCATGCGGTCTTGCCGGCTTAGTTACGCCTCTCACATTCTCAGGATGGACAGCAGACAATCTGCCACGCTCGCTGCAAACTATCTCTTCCAGTCCACACCCTGCTTCACTTAGTTTAGAACAGTTTCGTAAATATTGAAAAATAGCTCCAGTTTCATCCATTTTTCTTTCTAGAAAACCAATGTATTCCTTCAGAAGTCCTTTACTGTTTGAAGGAGAGGGTCCTGCCTAGGTTAGGTCTCATTGCCGCGCTCGACGCTCTAGGCCCTCGACTTTGCAGTCCGTGTTCAGGGTTGTCCTTTGGGTTGGGGGACACGGACCCAAGGACTCCTTTGTTTCACCATCAGTGTGATGATCGCTGAGTAGCGCTGCTCTGTTGGCCGCATCTGAATAGCAAGGGCCACACGGCTCTGGTGGTGGCTTCTGGGCCAATGAATCTTGCACAGAAGCAAGAATGTGTGAGAAAATCTTCAAGAAAGTCTTCCTTGTAAGGACACCTTTTATTTGTTTGTTTGTTTGTTTGTTTGAATCCATGTTCTAATAGGTGGGAGTTCCTCTGATTCTGTAACACTTTGAGTTTCTCCAACACTATTGCCTTTAGCCTACTGGACAAGAATGGATTCTAGGCTGCTTCCTCCCATGGTAACAGAAACACTGTAGCTCCTGCCTGGACTGGTCAGGGCTGGATACCATGTTTCCTCTTGCTCACCTCCCTCCATCTTATGCTAATACGCTTGACCAAGATTCATTTGCCTCTCTGTGCCGTGTCACCTAAGCTGGGGCTTTCTAATTAATATGGCAGATTTCCCCAAGTCCGCATATCAGGAACAAGAGGCCAGACGGTTTATATGGAAACCGCCATCCTAGGAAGTGTGTGATTGTGGAAACTGCCTGTCGTACTGATCTCCATACTAGATAAATGCTAACTGCATCTTGTCAGGCTAAAGTCACCTCTGAGAGTGCAACCCAGGGGCCCCTCTGGGGGGTTAGGTGGCCCCCTTTCTATATTTCTATATTAAGCAAGAAACTTCTTCTGCCTGGAGGGGAATGGGTAGAATCATTTTAACAGAGAATGCTCGGCTATGTCTGAAGCATGTTATAATGTTTCAAGAAAAACCAAAGGTTAATTTCATTCAAATCTCGCTTTGCAGTGGGAACTTGTGCTATGCATTACTGAGCAGCATAGGACAGTCTCTAGAATACGTTGAAATTGAAAAAGGTCTCTCACTCTGGGAGAGCAGGACCAGCTGTGTGAACAGAGAACACTGATTCTGGGTCTTTGCAACCAAATATGCCATCCAGCCACTTGTCTCTCTGTAGGGATTAGAGATGAAGGGACCAGGAAGTGAGATTTTCAGGTGTGAGTTCTGCTGTTTTATGAGTGAGCAAGATGTCAGTAAATCTTCCACAAGATTTTGGGGGAAATTGAACTGTTGGGCCTCTCTAATTCCCCCAAACTTATATCAGGGTATGGTCACCACCCAAATCAGTGAGTGGCAAGGCATTGCCCACACATCATTAGGAGAGCACTGGACTGATTGTCATAGAAACTGTCTTTTCTGTCCCACAGCCTCCTCCTCAGATATACGACAAACAACTGGACGAACGGGAGCACACCATTGAAGAATGGAAAGGTGACTGCTACACTGTGTTACTATGTACACGTTGCTTCCCTGGAAGTCGGACTACAGCGAGCATCCTCTTAGTCCCTGCACCTTCCTCCTGCACAGCACTTGGTTAAGTGATGCTGCGTTGGCTTGGAACTGGGCCAGTGCTGGAGCTCCATCGGTGTCTGCCCAGTATATACAATATCTGCGTTCAATCTCCAGTACTGCTATAAATGAATGAAAAAGAAAATACTTTGAAATTGCCTAAAGTTTATCTGTCTTTTTACACTAATAGAAAAATTCTATTTGATGAAGACTAAAAAGAATTTAATCATGGACACCTTTGCAAAATAGTATTGATTGCCAAAGTGTTTGTCATGAGGTCAAAGTTCATTTACTATTTAAAAATTAAGCTCCTATGTTTGTATATTAAATTTAAATTAAGTTTGGTAGCTCAAGTGATGGATCAGTAGAGAGACTTCTAATCTTGAAAATCCTCATTTAATCTCTGGACCACACGTGGAAGGAGAGAACTAACTTCCATAAGTTTTCTGACTATGTCCCCCGTCTCCCAAATACACAAAACATAATCTAAAAATAAGTTTAAAATGTACTTCAAGTTTTAAAAATTAAATATAGTTAATACATGAATTAATTTACAAAATTTACCAGATTTGAGAGTTTAAGTAGAATATATGTGAACCCAGGAGGCTCATTTTTTTCACCTAAATAAAAGCAAATCAGTGAGTCTATCATTCCATTTTTTCCAGCGAAACTTCTCCAAATGCACGCTGTAGCTCAAACTTATCCTGAGAGACACAAAAGAGAGAGAAAAAAAGAGTTAGACCTAGAAAGAATTGTTAAACTAATGTAATCAACCACAGAGAAGAATGAATTTAAGGAATCTGAATGCAGATGGTGTCTCGTGGTCAAAATAAAATGAGCAGGAACAAAAGAGAAAGGGAATTTGGAACCACTTTTAAAGAACTCATCGTACAAGCTGGGGAAAGGAAAATACCAGATGGAGGACACAGGAGAAACTAAGGTCAGAAAGAGGCAGAGGGTCTTAGGAAGAGGACCGTGCTGATGAGCATGGAAAACAAGCCCATGAGTGGCACCAGGGAGAAACTGAGGGCAGATGGTGGGTACAGAAGGGTTGCATCATTGGAGCTTATGAGGCAGCAAGTGAGAAGATGTAGCCAATGTGAGCAGGGCGTGTGCTAAACTAGAGGAAGATGTATCTGTGGAGGATGGTGGTGCACAAACCATTGCAAGAAAGGCTGAGTGGCCTGAATGATTTTCAGCTGAGTCTGGTGACAGAAAGAACTAGAGATCTCAAGGCTAAGACAAGAAATTGGCTGCCAGTCTGGGGATGAACAAGATGGTTTTTTAATTCTTAGGTTTCTGTTGTGCTTGCGTTTACAAGTCCAAGCTGTAAGCCTGGAAGGAAGATAGTATTAGAAACAGAAGCTATAGGGATTGATTATGATGTAAAGCTCATAGGATTTGCATGGAAGAAGTTACTATAAAAGGAAACAAGAGTATCCCAACGTGAAGACACTGGCTTGGAACACAGTCCAGGGGGAGGGTAATTTCCTAGCACACACAAGGTCCTGAGTGTGAACCCCAATCCTGCAAAAGCCACTCAAGAAACAAGTGAACAAGCCAGCAATGTTATTTAAATCATTGTACTCAGGAGCCATCACGATCAGTTCAGAAAACAGTAATGTATTTTTTTCTAAGTATTTATTTGCTTATCTGCTGTATCAAGGACCTGCTTTAGCTGAGCTTCGTGCTCAGAGCAAGGAATTATAGAAACGTAAGATTGAAAGTCCCCAGTGATTTAATAATCTATTCAATGCCACAGAAATGTTAATTGTCTTTAGTCAGTGCATCTGTTTATAGATTAAGGAAGTCTTTGCTTTTCGCTTAGAATAACACAGACAATTGTTTCTTACAGAACTTATCTACAAGGAAGTAATGAACTCAGAAGAAAAGACTAAAAATGGCGTGGTAAAAGGACAGCCCTCCCCTTCAGGTACTCGCTCTCTGTGAATGACCACAAACCCAGTACTGTGTGTTTTCCTGGCCTTTGAGGGCATAGTCGTCGACAAAACTGCTTGCAGAGTCTGGGAACAGATGTCATATGACCGACCATGCCCTATGTTGTTGCATTTATCTTTCTCTTTTGTAACCAAGCATTCATTCTGGGAATTCTAATTATAATAAGCAAGCATGTTGTTTTTTAAATAACACTTTTATTTTTGAGATTATAGTATAATTACTGTATTTCTCCTTCCCTTGCCTCCCTCCAAGCCTCCTACATATCCCTTCTTGCTCTGTTTCAAATTTATGGCCTCTATTTCATTGTTATTGCATGCTTATATGTATATGTACATATATGGGGGAATGGTGTGTACATATACATTCCCAAATATAAACAGCTCGGCCTATATCATGTAACTTTTATGTACATGTTCAGGCATGACCATTTGTTATTGAATGAATGCCCAATTGGTGTGCTCTTCGCTGGGGAAGACTTTTTCTCCCACTCAGCAAATGTTCTATATTCCTGGCATCTCCAGTGTCTCAGGGTCCCTGTTTCAGCCCAGGCTTCACCTTCACAACTTCATGTATTACCTCTTTGTGCTGTGTATCACCCTACCTCTCTTAATATTTAAAATATTAGTGGAAACCTTTATGACTCCTTAATTTTTGAATTGTACATACCTAAAATATTAGCACCCTCAGGATGATACTATGGTCTGGTGACATCTGGAACACATCTGGACCTCTGTGAACCTACCTAGCACTTCCAAAGCTGATTTCTTGAAAGACACTTCCCCGGTTGGCCCTGTGTGAACTGAGCACCACACTTACCCTTTCTCCAGGGAAAGCCATCGAGTGAATTTACAATTCTATAGAGCAGTGGTTCTCAACCTTCTTAATGCTATGACCCTTTAATACAGTTCCTCAGGCTGTGACCCCCCAATCGTGAATTGTTTTCATGGCTACTTCATAACTGCAATTTTGCTAATGTTAGGAAACGTGATGCAAGTTTCTGTGTTTTCTGATGGTCTTAGATGACCTCTGTGGAAAGGTCATTTGACCCTAAGGGGGTCACGACCCACAGGTTGAGAACCAGTGCCCTAGATCCTGGGATACATGAGGGTCTGACCATTTTTTTTGCATCAAATTCAACGTGTTTGGCTCCCTTTCACTGTGTTTTTTTTTTTAACAAAACGAAACAAAACAAAAGCTTATTTACAATTTTCAACTCACTTCTTTTCTGGCTGGACTACACATAATTAAAATATTCCCGATCCACTTTTTCCTCCTGATTATCACTTTAAGGTTAAGCATCCAGCAAGAGCCATCCCACAGGCTGAAGGCCAGCTTATCTTGGCATTAGGATAGCTAAATTAATTACTTACTTTTCATTTTTCATTCATAGCTTCTTGACACAGACAAAATTATAGACAAATTATTTGTGAGAACATAACTCCAATAGCCCCAAGTCAAAATTCTGACAGAGCCCCTGGGCCATAAGAAACCAGATTTATTTCCAGCATTTCTGTCAACATCTCACCTTCCTGAGTCCTGCTTACAACGCTCTTTGTTTTCTTCAGCCTGGGTCTCCAGACTCTTAAAAATGCCTCTGGCCAACCAGCTCCACCAGCCTAACCACACTGTCAGGTTACTAGAAGCTGGGGAGCAGAGAAAGGGAGCATTAACTCATCTCAGAGTGTTCAGTCCAGCATGAGGATCCATATCACAGTAGAATGGGATACCACGCAGGTGTGGAGCAGGGAACAGGGTGCTCCTTAGCTTGGGAGAAGAGAACAAGAATGCCCAGCAGCTAGGGAGCAGAGAACAGGAGTGATAATTCACCATCTCAATGTTCTGTTCTGCACGAGGATCCACATCGCAGCAGCTGGGGAGCCGAGAAAAGGGGTGCCCACACTCTCTGCTCTCCTCTACTTTCCCTTTTTTTCTTTTCTAAGTCCCATGGGATGGAAATACTTCTATTCTGGGTATCTTCCTCATGCATACAGTCCTGACAAACAAACAACAATCAAAACGCCCTTACAGCTACACCAAGAGGTGTACCTCAGTATCCAGGTTATTCTAAATCCATCCAGTCCCTCAGTGAAGATTAGCCATCCTCACCAGTGAAGAGATAAAGGCCATGGTCACAATCCCTTTCTGTCTCTCCTTAGTCACTCTGGGACTGGGCTGACAGAATCTGCAGAAGCTGTTTCTTGGACACATGCTCTGTGGGCTGCTTAGGGAAGAACTCACAGGCAGAATCTAAGAGGCTTGGGGCGTCCCTTGTTGAGGTGGAAAGGATCCTGTAGAGTTACAATCACCACGACACGTTTCCACACGGTCATTAAGCGGGTAGAGCGATGATATGTGACAAGGGAGAAACGCACATCTCAGGCTGGGTGGACATGGGTTTGCAGAACTGGTTTCAGTCATTCTCACTTCGACTTATTTTCTTTCCACACCGCCCTGTCCAAAGAGAGTTTTCACGATTTCTCCCAGATAAGAGCTTCCTGCCTTTCCTACTAAATCTTGTGTTGCAAACATGGACACTTTTCTTATTTATTTTCTTTCTTATTTATTACGAGTTCATTGAGACAACTGTATGCACTCATCTTTGTGATCATACAGGGTCTAAGTGGTCTACCTCAGTAAATATTTATTATGTGGAAAATAGTGCTCTCTATCTCTCTCCACACACACACACACACACACACACACACACACACACACACACACACTTCAAAGACAGAACACAAGACAGGATTGTTGAGTTAATGGAGTATACCAGTAAGTATGTTCTTACACCACAATTATACATATTTATATGTCCTCTTAATCTCCACGAAAATGGGCGAGCCAAGTTACTAATGTATACATTAGTAATGAGGGCATTTTTTCCCTTTTTTCGGATAAGGCTTTCTGGTTTTAAAGGTGATAGTTTGGTTCATTTGTTTTGGAAAATGTACTTCCCTAAACCTTTATGTGGGCCTGATTAGTATAGTGTGCGAATAGTTATTTTTAAAGAAAACCATTAAGTTAACCTTGTGAGAAAGTTAAGACCCTTTTTAATCATTCCAACTACCTGAACCAATCAAGAATTGTCCAATTTTACATGTTCTCTATTGTTAGCAAGCTATCTATAGCTCAATTAGCAGTATTAGACATTATACTGAATAATTTTATGATAGGCGTGGTCGACCGGTAAGCTAGAATTAACCAGACCAGCTCAAGACAACAGATTTAGTTTAATAATTGGAAAACGGGGAAACTCACACGACTGGGGTCCAGTGCGCACAGGGAAGAGAGCCGAGCGCACCTGGATGTCCAGGTTTATCTTCCCTGGCCCCAGGAGGCCACGCCCTAGCCAAATGTGATTGGCTGAACTTCCCCATCAATTTTAGAGTAGAAACATTTTGTAAATTATATCTATTTCTATCTTACATGACACATTCATATTTAATGTATTTGCATGTGTCACGTAGAGACTGGCTAGCAGCTGCAGCTGCTTCTACCAGCTTGTGTGAACATCCCTGGACATCTCTTCTCTAATGAGAATTTATCGATCTCAGATTGGCAGCTTGAAACTCACCAGGGAAGATTTACAGCATGGAAGCTAGCAGAACCCACAAATCATATTGAACCCCCCCCAGAGAGAAAACTGTTAACTTTTTACCTGTATGTCACTGCATGTGTGTATTTACTGTGCATGCATGTGTACCTGCACATGCAGGCATGTACATGCGTGTGCAAAACATTTTGCTTTGTAAGAAGCCAGGATGAAATACTTTTATCATATAGTTTCTCTTCGATAAATATTCATCTTTGAAAACACAAGGAATATTATACAAGAAATAAGTTATGTACCTCTTCAGGAACAAAGTAGTTCCAATCATATAGTGATGATTTAAAAATGTAGGTAGGAAGTTAAATGCACACTCAAAAAATAATTTATAGGTCTGAAATTTATTGATGGAATAACCACATATGAATGAAAATTCATCTAAACTTCAGATATATCCCTAAATAATTGTACCCCCTTCTGCTATCTGATTTTCCCTGCAGAGCTATCTGCTTTCAGTAGCAGCACCATTTGCTTCCTGAATTGATTTGTAATGCCTGACAAGGGAAAGCAAGAGCAGGCATCCATTTTCCTCTGGAAGCAGATGTTACACAATGCTATCACTGTTGTAACACATGCAGGAGGTTGTGAGCACCGGCATCCCTCTTCCTCCTGAGAGGTGAGCTACCCTAAGCGGGTAACTGACCCACAAAGAGGGAAGAATGCTTTGTCAGAACAGGCAGAAGTTTTTCAGTAGCTCGTCAAAGACAAAGCTTCCCAGGTGTTCTGAGTGTTCAGTCCTTACTTCTCAAGTGCTCAGTCTTCTCCATCCTGGGAGCACAGCTCCCACCCCCAACTCCCGTCAGACAGTGGTCCAGACTACTAAGATTGATTGGTTAAGGAAAAAAACATTCAGGCTCAAATAACCTGAGGTTCAAGATCTTGCAGCTATTGGAGAATCTGTCCCTCAATAAATATTTTTCCCTCTAGTTCTTCTTCTTTGTATTTATGTTTTCATTTATGATTGGAAAGATGTTGTCAAGAAAATAATTCCCATTTTAAAAGCAGTGACTAATGAATAGATTACTTTGGGCCAAAAAAATTTCCATCAATTATTTTATTCCATGAAATCAGTGTTTTCCAATTAAAGCTGTAAGTATCTAATAATCCTATTAATATTTTTGATTCCTTTAAGCCCCATTTCATTGAGAAATTATAATACTGTACTGATGACAATTTAAAAATTGTATCTCTCTACTGAGTCCTCCTGAGTGGTGCAGGAGAAGGGGGTGTTTATCATGTGCTGGGATGTGCCCAAAAGAGGGACACTGTAAACAGATATTATATAGCTCAATTCTGTTTAAGAGAGTTTCATAAACTCCTTGGTAATAAATTAACATGATCCAAAGTCCTTGTTCTTATTCCTTTTACTTGAGGTTGGTTTTATGCTTTACAAAATCCATTTACTGGCTACTTGTAAACATCCCACAGCCAGAGGATCTGCTGTCCAGCCAGGAGACACTCACTGTAGCTCAGTAGAGGACACACACAAAGGCAAACTCATTCATCTCACTGGAATGGGGTCATTAGTGACCATCATCCATCTTTAAGAAAGGTGATTAGTGACATTTATTAATATGGCATACATATTCTCCTGTAACTAATTTCAAGAAACCAAGGTGGTATACAAAGGCAGACGCAAAGGTATGCTGATAATTGTCTTTAAGAATTACTAATATCCTGCACCAGGGTTAGCCCACATCCTGATATCATCATCACTTAATCTGCTTAATTTCTAGTCCACTAGTATTGAGGTTTTTATACAAAGAAATTAGATGTGTTTCTGTACACTAGCCATGAACAAACAACAAATCAATTTAAACTATCACCATGAAGAAAAAAAAACATCTAACTATAACTTCAGTAAATGAAGTTCAAACTTTGCACTTGGGAAACTATTAGTATTGAAAAAGTTAAGGTGACCTAAATAGATAAAAGGCATTCTGTCACTCTCCACTTTCTTGGATTAGTAAGGCTGCTCTTCCCTGGGGTGGTTTATTGGACAGTCAGTTAAAAAAAAATCAGTGGGTTTTTCCCCCAGAAATTTCAAAAGTTATCTTAAGATTCAAATGGAATAGCCTAAGTAATCCTGAGAGAATACAGTTGAAAAATTCACATTTTTCTGATTTTCATACTAATAAAGCCATACTACTAAAGACAGTATTTGCTACTTTTCTCATTGCTAAAATGTGCCAAAGGCATATTTCATAAGAAAGGGTGAAGGCATAAGTCACAAAACAATCCCACACCAGTTTAGAATTATGATTAGTAAAAGGGTTATTTATTTAAGGGGAAAACTTACAGATCATTGTCCTAGACAATAACTCTCTGGGTGACCAGGAACAGAGTCTAGCAGCTGGACACAGGAGCAGGAAGCAAGAGAGCAAGCGCCCAGCTACCGCTGCTTTTTAAAGCAAAAGAGACCACACCCAAGTGGGCTGGTATCTTAAAGGCTATTGGCTGAAGGAGCAGAATATGCTCCCACAGCAGAAGGGCTTGTTCTGTACCATAATTTGAGGGGACACAGTCCCTCAGAGCAGGAAGGAAGCCAAGAAGGGAAGGCACATTGGTGTGGTGGGAGGTTGAGGCAGCTGGCCAGGGGCACAGACAGATGATGGCCAGTGCTCAGCTAGCTTCCTCTATTTTTCCTTTGCGTTTACTCTGGGACCCTAGGACATGGGATGGAGTCACCCACATTTAGGGAAGTTATACCTTCTACATTTAAGCCTACCTAGTAACACCCTTGAAGATGGGGAAGAGATATGTCTTCTGGAGGATTCCAAATCCAGCTAAGTTTACAATGAAATTGACGTCACAATCTACGACTGCTACTGAACCCCTTAGGTACAAGGTATTGAAATGGATCTAAAACCTGCTAAGGTACATATAAGGTCACACACACACACACACACACACACACACACACACAAGTTTATTTGAATTTTTGGCCAAAAATGAGGAGAAATTCTCAGTCTATCTTTCAGTTTGTCTGAGTTACAATGTTGTAATTCATAAAAATATTAAATAAAATCAAGGAAATACTTATAAGGAGATTTAGCTGTGAGCCCCACTTTCCCAAACTTGGAGAGAAGACTGTTCCCTGGAGCCAGAGTTCAGGGCTTTGGGGCCAGGCTGTTTCCACTCCCATTGCTGCTGGTGATTAGGGTCTGACCAGGTTGCCAGTGGTTGTAATCTTTCCAGGTATTTCCAAGTTCTTGGTATTTTGTTCAAGAATGGAATAATGGGACACATGGGTCACAAAGTAGCAAGGGTACTTTATTTAGCCCAAAGTTTTATTGGGTGGAGATATGGAGGAGGGATGAATTGGTCAGAGTCATTCTCACTCAGGTGTCCATGTACCTCTCAGTTTCAGTTATTATTTCCAGAAAGAGGCCCTTTCTTAGGGTAAGAGAGGTAATGAGAAAATGAGGCCTCTCATTTGGCATTTGACCAGGACAGAATCAAAGACTTGGCCTCAGGCAAGGACATTTGGACTGTTATACAAGGGGAAAGAATCTGTTCATCTTTGGGGTCCTCTACCCTAAACGACTAGTCAATTTCTGTCTCTGTTTTATCACTATGGGGCTACTAGATGTCTAGCAGGTTACTTGGTATATTGTTCAGAGAAGGTTGCAATGTAGCCAAAGCCAACTGGAGTCTCCTGTAGTAATAGGGCCACTGGAGAGTTCCTGGCTGCTTAGCCTGGAAATAACCACACAGAAATTGTATTAATTAAATCACTGCTTGGCCCATTAGTTCTAGCTTCTTATTGGCTAAATGTTACATTCTAATTTAACCCATTTCTAGTAATCTGTGTATTGCCACGTGGCTGTGGCTTACTG
>LOEQ01003068.1:183356-213032 GCA_001685075.1 Bramus lutescens | reverse complement strand
AGACTGAGAAGCCAAGGACAATGGCACTGGGTTTTGATTCTACTGCATGTACTGGCTTTGTGGGAGCCTAGTCTGTTTGGATGCTCACCTTCCTATACCTGGATATAGGGGGAGGACCTTGGACTTCCCACAGGACAGGGAACCCTAAGTGCTCTTTGGACTGGAGAAAGAAGGGGGGGAGGAATGGAAGGAGGGGGAGGGAAATGGGAGGAGGTATAAATTTTTAATCAAAAAATTTTGATCTTTCTATAACTGCCTTGACCTATAGAATTGTTTGGTACACCTGTAATATACTTCATATTTATAAGCAAAAAAACTGTTTTACTATCTTTGAAACATATGCTGGACCATTACCTGTCTTTATTTTTGCAGGTATACCCATGAGTGCCATAACTTCTAATAAATCTGTAATTACTGAATCAGCCTTTTCTGAGCTCAAAGCAATTGCCCATTGAAAACCTGAATAAGTGTACATATTTAATTTTCCAAAATCTGCAAACTGGAACACATCTATCTTCCAGATTTCATTCCTTTGAGTACCCTTTGGGCTACTCCCTGCAGGTAGTGGTGTTTGGTTATAGAAAGAGCAAGTAGGACATCTCTTTATAATTTCCTTAGCTTGTTGCCATGTAATAGAAACTGTTTCTTTAAACCTTTGTTATTGACATGTTTCTTATGAAATTCTGGGGCCTTCAACACACTTCCAATCAATAATTAATCAATTTCTGCATTACGTTGCATTAGAAGACAAAGCCTATTCCTGATTATATTTTAACCTGTAAGAATATTGAAGTCTATTCTGTATCATCTGGTATAAATTAAGTGGTTTCAATATGCAAGACAACTCTTTCTGCATATTGTGAATCAGTAACTATATNTGTATCATCTGGTATAAATTAAGTGGTTTCAATATGCAAGACAACTCTTTCTGCATATTGTGAATCAGTAACTATATTGAGAGGTTTTCAAAAATCCCTTATTACCATAAGGATAGCATATAATTCTGCCTTCTGGACAGAATTATAAGGGCTTTGTTCCACCTTAAATCTTCTGATTTGTAACCTCCCTTTCTTGATTTATTTGCATCAGTATAGAATGCATGGGCTCCAGATATTGGTGGGTTCCATACAAGGTTGGGAAGGATGCAAGTAGTTCTCTTTATCAGGTTAATTATATCACTTTTGGGATAATTGCTATTAATCTTTCCTTAAAAAATTAGTACAAGCTCTTTGCCAAGGTTCATTGTCTTCCTGTAATTTTTTTTAATTTCATCAGTAGTAAAAAACACTATAATCTCTGATGGGTCTATACCTGCTAGTAGACAAAGTCTCAATTTTCCTTTTATAATTTTCTTTTTATAATTAATTCAGAGAGTTTTTCCACAAAAGTTTTTCATTTTTTACTTGGTTTATGTAGTAAAAAGATCCATTCTAAGATAATATCTTCCCTTTGCATTAAAATTCTTGTAGGGGAAATTCTAGAAGGCAGTATGACTAGAATGCAATTAAGATTTGGATTCACCCTAACCATATGTGCTTCCTGTAATTTTCTTCAAAAACAATCAAGTCCTTTTTTGCTTCAGCTGTTAATCCCCTGGAACTATTTAAGTCATTGTCATCATCTAAGGTTTTGTTTAAATGAACTATAAGATCAGGTGTTATCCCAACAGCTGGTTGTAGACTGGAAATGTCTCCTAACAATCTTTTAAAGTCATTAAGAGTCTGCAATTAACCTCTCCTAATTTTGCCTTTTGTGTTCTAAATTTCTGTAAACCCTATTTTATAACCTAGGGAATTGACAGAATTTTCTCTCTGTATTTTTACAGGAGCAATTTGTAATCCCCATTTTGGCAAAACTTTATTTACTTCTTCAAACATTCTTTCTAAAGTATCTATGTTTTAATCAGATAACAAAATGTCATCCATGTAATGGTGAATCAATATGGTCAATATCTATTTGCTCCTCTACCAGTCGCTTTAAAGCCTGCAGTTTGTCTTCTGTTAAAGGCCACTGTTTAACCATTTTAAAGGCAGGACCGTTGATACCTCTAAAGGTAAGCTAGTTGCTTTGTGTTCTTGTACAGCCTGAATGACTGGTAACCTTTATGTATAGAAACTTATAATATCATTCCCAGAAATATGAGTTTCTGGGACTGCAGGAATGTAAATCTGAGTATTCCATTGCTGCAGCGGGTCATGGACCCATAAATTCACTGCAATATTAGCCACATATGGCCTCAGCCTTTCTCCCTGTCCTTCTGTGTCTATGCATTCTACCCATCTCGTGCTTTGTTTCACTTGAGATAAGGTTCCAATTCCTGTGAATTGAACATCTGCCTCTTGAAAAGGCTATTTAAATGCCAAGATTCTGGAGTAATGATACCCATATCCACACCTGTGTTTTCAGACCCACAATTATAGTGCCATTTATACACATGCTTAGCTTTGGTCTTTGATCATTTATAGAAGGCTCATGATTTTTTAAATTTCATAGTGAGACATGTCCTCCATAGTAACTGGGAATTACTGGACCACTTTTGACTTGGGAGCAGTGAGAGGCCCCCCAAGGAGTTTCCCAATGGTTCCAGGTTGCCTTGTCACTCTCTTGTTGATCTGCATTCATTCGTCCAATGCCGGCCTTTGTCACACCTTCTACATAATCCAGAAGATTGATACCTTTCATTTTTACAATTTCCTGAGGAGACAGTTCTAGGAATTCCATGTCTACAATACCTTATCACATGTTCTATTCTACCACAATTAAAACATTTGGTATTTTGATGTCTCCTCATACCTTTGGCATTGTCTGTTGCTGGTGAAGGGAGTTTGAAGGCCAACTGCAGTTGTAGAGACACTCCAAGGCATGACTCACCCTTCTATGTACATATCAATACTTCAATCATCAAAACATGCTGTGCCCCTAATAGTTTGATAGTGAGAGTTTAGGGAAATCTGAAGCATCACCTCCAAGACCACGTGTTACCTACAGCAGCTGGCCACCTCATACCACATCTGTCACTGTGACATCTCTTCAAACAAAGGATTAAAAACATAAGAAAACCTCGATGAGAAAACCAATTGCAGGAAAATAGAAAATATAAAGTTTGCACATTTTGGTTCTATTTTAAAGAAGGAAGTTATTAAAAAGAAACAAATTCATCTCAGGACTTATTTTTACTACAAGAATAATAAAATTGTTTTAAAAGTGTGTGACTGAAAACTCCAAATCTTGGGGGAGCCTTGAATGACAAAATAACTCAAACAGTAGTTTTACAATTCCCCAATTTAAAACAAAGATCCTCAGTTTTTAATGTAATATCATTGTTTTTATGTGTTTTGCCTGCATGTAGATGTCTATCAACAACATGTGTGCCTGGTACCTGAGGAGGCCAGAAGAAGGTGTCAGATCCTCTGGGACTGGAGTTACAGGTGACTGTGAGCTGCTACGAGGGTGCTGGGTCTGACATCAGTCTGGCTAAGTCAAAGTCTAGGTGTTGACATGACCATGCTCTTTGGAAGGCTCTGGTAGATAGTCTATCTCCATGTCCTCACCAGCTGACATGGGATGCCTACATGCCCCGAACATGTACTGCTTCCATTACCAGACAGCAATGCTCAGTTCCTCATCCCATCATCTCAGTAGAATATAGATGCTTCTACCTCCTTCTCCCAAAATTAGTGATTACATTGTGCTCATCCAAATACACCAAAAGAATCTCCCTATTTTAGATCAGTTTATGAGCCTCTTTAGTTTCACTTACAGAAATCTATTTCTTTTTCTTGTAGATAACATATCTATAGGTTCTTGGCAATAGAGTGGGATCATACCTAAGAGACCATTATTTCATCTACCACACATAGGTAATCATCTATGATTCAAATTCTACCCACGATAGAATTTTATGACTTAAAAGTTTTTAAAATACATTGAGTACAAGCGCTTCTTTGTTACTAGATTTATTTATTTTTATTACACATAAATACTCCTCAAACAGGCTCCACAGTACACATATGGACACAGCAGACACCTTGTGGGAGTCAGTTTTCTCCTTCCACCATGCGGGTCCTAGAAATTAGTCTCAGGTCATCAGGCTAGGCAGCTAACCTGTCTCACAGCTCTGCAAGCTGCTCTGTGTATTTGGATTGCTATTCTCACCTTGATCATAAAGGTCCATTAGCACTTCTAACACTAAATGAGTCAATTCTTTTCTCATAGTGACTGCTTCTTGATGTTTCATAGAAGTTAAAAAAAAAGTCCCTTCTCCATGGATGGTTAGATGTCCTCTGTACATTGAATCACTTGATCCTTTTCATTTTTAATTTTTTTAATGTACGATGGAAGTGTTAAAGAGGAGGGTATAATAGGTACAAGGAAATAACATTCCAGTTTAAAGGTCACTGATTTAGGTCAGAGCAGTGAGAGAAACAGTAAGAAATGCTAAGCTGTGTCTAAAAAGTCAAAGTGACTGGCTAATTACTGCTTACCCTTCTCATTCCAACCTCACATTTAGTGAAGCTCTGCAGTTTAGTACCTTAGGACAGCCAAAGCCAATTACCAAAGGCAATTTCATGCATGGACAGCGAAGAGTTTTACCCTCTCGCTACTTCCTCCTCCCTGTTTAAGCCAGAGCAAATGTATTCCTAAGCCATCACAAATTCAAATTTATAAAGTAGAATAAAAAATAGGCTCCATCGTTTAAAATGCTTTCTATCCTTATGACTGAGTTTAATGTATAGCTGCCTATTGCAGGCATCCAAAGCCAGAGATGCTGAGATTTTGCTATGGAAAATTCAGCATTGAGCCCATGGGAGGGATACAGTCAGATTAGAAAACAAAAGCCATGGAAAGGCCAAAGAGTGTCTGCAGTGAAAATAACTTTATAGGAATGAAAATGGGGACTCCCTCCTTTAACATATTTATTATTATTACCTGTAACTATGTAGGATTAATAGCGCAGAAAATAATCATTCCTCTAGTCCCCAATAAAATGTATGATCATCTTTAATAATACCAGAGACATAAAAAACATGGAGAGGCTCTCACTGCAAGAGTTTGATAGCTTTATGGATGTGTTAATTATCTTGATTCCTTCCCCAGATTAAGGCACCTATCTGGTCATTTGAACCACAGAAATTTGTCACTGCTGTCTAGTAAAAAGATATAGCTGTTTCTACGTTTTCTAAATAGAAAGCAAGCTGATCATTGGATCAAACCTCAAAATGACTGCCCTTCGCAATTTCTTAAAAGCAAATATCAGAAATTAAAGGCTTTGTCATTGAAGTATTCATACTGATTTTAAATTTTTAAAAAAGAGATAGTAAAAATAGAATTAGATAGTGGTAATATAATATATATTACAAGTTGAGTCCAACACTGACTCCAAGCTAGTTAGAGGGAGACAAAATGGAACAGGGCATCCTTCTGACTGACTCTAAGGAATACGCTCTTCTCATTGACCCTGAGTATCCTGACTGCCATAACTTTGCCCACCAGGAAAACATTTGACAGTAGATAAGATGCTTCATCCTTGACAAGGTTCCCTCTGACTCCCACAGCTAGAAATAATCACGCCCTTATACAGAGCACAAGAGCAAATCTTTCATGCCTCTTTCTTGTTTCATGAACTAGACATTTACTAGCCTAGTATTACAGTTAATTTGGATATATGGTAACAACCCTCACTAGCAAGTAGTTTTGTTGACATAGACTATTTGATATCCAGTTGCCCAATTAATTAAAAAGGATTTCTTGTCTGTAGTAGGACCCTAATTAATATTTTGGAGGGTTCATGAAGCAATGAATGAGACTAAGTCTTCTGTAAGATAATCATATGAATAAAACATTGATCTGGACATTAAGATTTAATTTGTTATATTTAGAATGTATTAATATTCTTAAATAATAATGGTCCCTATATATAAACAATAGTGATGCAGCCTAAAATATTGGCAGTTTTTATATATAATGTTATTCTTGCTTTTGTTTGCAGGGAGATATGCTGTTATTAAATTTAAAGTTGTTGCTGTCATCCAGCCATCATAAAAACCATACAAAAAATGATATATGAAACTTTATCAAAACAAACAAAAAGCTCATTGCTTTGTAAAAATAAATAGTATTATCACAATGCAAAGGCATTCACAACTGAGTGAAAATATCTGAAAAACTCATTTTGAAAAAGGATTGTTGTCCAAATTATATACAAAGAACTCTTAAAATTCACTAACTAGGATAGAAAAAAATTATAAGATGGACCTTAATAGATACCTCAACAAAGTTAGACAGGTGGCAAGTAAGCAAATGAAAAGATGTCTCGTGTTCTATGTCATCAGGGAGTTCCAAAATTAAAACAATAATGAAATGTATCATACACCTACTAAAATGGCCCAAATCTAAAATGCTGACAAGGACTCCTGTGCTGGCAGGAATACAGAACACCTGGGACTCTTACTCTCTTCTAGTGGAATTTCAAGTCACACAACCGCTATACGAGATAGTGTGGTCATTTCTTTAAAAAAAATCATTCACATTCTTACCTTATGATCCAGAACTTGTACTCTTTGATATTTACTAAAGGAATCCAAAGCTAAAGTCCACACAAAATAGAACATGTAGATATTTAATAACATCATTATTCATATTTGATTCATAAATTCAAAATTGGAACACAACTAAGATATAACTGGTACATACTGCCAATATAATATTACTTGACAATACAAATAAATAGTTTCTCAAGCAACAAAAATCACAAACAAATATTTTTGAGCAAAATAAACTATTTAAAAAATGTTCAGAATCATAGACATCGGGAAAGAAAACGACAAAGCACAATGAGATGTTACATTGTATCTTTGAGAATGGCTTTCCTCAAAAGGAAAGAAGGTAACAAATATCACAGAGGCTATGGAGATGGTGGGATTGTACACTGTTGTTGGCACTGAAAACTGGCACAGCTATTGCTGAAAACAGCATAGAAGGTTCTTGAGATAATTAAAAGCAGAACCTCCATTGTCTGTCCAGCGCACTGCTGAATATATGTCCAAAGGGAATGAGTTCTTTGGTTTGATTCTTTATAATAGAGTGTGACCCTAGCATGTATTTTTAAAGCGTACTTGAATAATACATTTTTATTCTTTGTTCATTTAATAATAGCTTCTTGTTGCCTTCTCCAGTGGATCACAGTGATGGAACATGTGTCTTTGGGCAGTTACCACTGTCCAACCTTGTATCGTTCCATGTTCTCCTTTCATTTAGTGCTTCCTAGACACTAGAAGTTTGTCTTGTTTCTGTCTCTTACAGATGATATTTCAAATTTATTTCTCATTTGCTAAAGACTTTTAGAACTCTTTCCTTGTATTATTCAAACTGGAACAGTCAGTAGATACTGGAAATTTTGTCTTAAGTTTCCTTTTAGGAATGTGGTTGTCCAGAAGTATTCACACTTGCACACTTTTCTTTTCAAATAGAAGTACTTTTTCTAGCTATATCTGAAGCTGTTTATTCTACCTTCTTTTAATTTTGATCCTTGGATTTAAAATGGCAAAAAAAGGAGACTGAAGAAATTATGAACTGACAAAATTTACTGTTGATCATTCTTTGCCAATCTAAGGAGAAATGAGAAAAAACTATTAAAGAAGAAGCCAATTATTACAAAAGAATTTTTTAAGGAGAAACTTTGAATAAATTTAAGATTAACTTGATCACTTCTAAATGAATGAGCTCATTTTTACAAAACCTGCCAAAATCGGTATATTAAAAAAATTAATTTTGTTTCTTGGCTTGTATAAGTACTCAATTTTAAACACAAAATCTGAAGATTGAAACCAAGAATCCATGTACAAGAGAGTACATTTCATGTTTATCTTTCTGGAACTGAGTCGATTTCACTATTATTTCCAGATCCATCTATTTCCCTAAAATTTTACATTTTTCAGAGCTTAATATATTTTCTTTATAAAAATGCACCACATTTTCATTATTGATTCATGAGTTAATAGGGATGTATGCAGGCTGTTTCCATTTTCTAGATATTATGAATAGAGTAGCAATGAACACAGATGAGCAAGTGTCTCTGTAGTAGGATACAGAGCCCTTTGAGTATAAACCTGCAATGTAAAATGGTCCTACGTCTAGCTATTGAACAATCCCACACTGATTTGCATAGGGCTGTATCAGTTTGCACTTCCTCTAGCAGTGAATAGTGGGTCACCTTTCCCCAAATCCTTGCGTCACTTGTCGTCATTTGTTTTCTTGATCTTAGCTGTTCTAACTGGAGTGAGCTAGAATATCAAAGCAAACTGAATTTGAACTTCATTGGTGGTGAAGGGTGTTGAACACCTTTTTAAATATATCTTTAAAAGTTTTATGGACGTTCTTTATGTGTTATTTTACATGTCATACGTAAGCCTGGTTCCTAACCCACCACTACTACATCCTTACTGTGTTTCCTGAGGGAAATCTCCTCCAGAGCACATAGAATCCTGAAAGATTACTGAACTAAACTCTTAAACGCAGTAGATCCATAGTGATCAACATTCCAAGTTTCTTTCCACTGCATTAAGTGTTCCTTAAGTCAGCTTTGTTAGTCAGCTGGCTGAGTCTATTCCCCACACCCTTTCTCATCCTCATCAGTGGTAAATTTCCACCTTTCCATGCCACAGCTCTTCCAAGTGTGTTCTTAATTCTTAGTCTTGCTAAGACTATTATCTCCTTTGAAAATAAGGACCTCTTGAGAGTTTTACCAGTACAACCAGCCTCCTGAGTAATTATTAGATTGGTTACTCCAGATTGCAGTCAAATGTGTGTGTCCCAGAATTAACATCATCTGCTAAATAAATGATCATTTTCCATGTTGCATATTTTTAGAATTACTAAAGGTTTACTTTCCTTTCCATATGAAATTAAAACTTTAAAAAAATATACATTTTTCATGATGTCTATACATCAAATCGATTTAAACAAAAACTCAGATTATCTGCATATTTTTTTTAAAGTTTTGAAACTTTGATTGTATTTGCATTTCCCAAGTAAATATTTCAGCTGTAATAATTCAACTTAAAGTGTATGGTCATCTGTCTCATTAGCCATAATTATGTGACTTTAGCCCAAATGGAAAGCATAAAACTAAGAAAAAAATCAAGCCATGTTTAGAGAATATTTAATATCCAAATATCTGCCAATGGGATGAAATTTTAGTGCATCTTAAACTATAATTTGGTATGACCATTTTTATTAAATTCAGTGTAGAAATTAAATCTATACCCATCTCTGATATACCATTCATAAGAGCAGCAGAGAAAGCCCCATATATGATTATGTTAAAAAATGAATGATAAATAAAAGAAGTATCAGATAATGTACAAAATTTACTGAGACTCAACTCAAATTATTTTCATAATTTCCAAAGTAAAAGTTGGTGATCCCTTTATAATTACACATCTACAAATTTTCTTATATAGACTTCACCATAAGCCTCTGCTGTCATGAATTTTTGAAATAGATTAGACTTTCAAAGCACACCGCCAAACTACAATAATCAGTCTCTACTTCCCCAGCTCATGTGACTCACATCTGTTTCTTCTGTGTCCTTTGATTTTGTCCACCTCATACACAATAAAGGCTAATTCCACAAGGCTCAAATATTCACGGCCAGAGGCTGATTTAATTTGAGCAAAGAGTGGGAGTTCTGATTTTTGTAGAAAATAGGCTCCATGGTGACACATTCACTAAATGACCTAATGTAATCCATTGAAAAACAACACAGCTAAACAAATGATCTACAGGGCATTGAAAAGCAAATATCCAAATATTTACCATTTCTACATATTTATAATCAGCATCTGTTGTTTGGTGAAATCTCAGAAACATTCTCAGACACTACTGAGAGTCTATGCTTCCATCTAAGCAACGTGAATCAGAGATAGCCACAGACTTCTGCTAGACTTTTTTGCTACACTGAGTTGGTTTGTGGAAAGCATGGCACTCTTCATGAACCCAGTGCTACTTATTCATACCTTGGCAATATATACCCTAACTAAGACCTTTATATTACACCCAATAAAAGAAGCAGCAGGTCCTACTTGCTGTGATTAGCATCTTCTTAGCCCTAAGAGTTGACTATGGTTACAAATATTGAATAGTAAAATCATCGTAGAAAGAAATCTTCATATACATAGATCTAATCTACATGGGTAGTAGAAAGACAAGATCTCCTGAGTAAATTGGAAGCATAGGGACCTTGGGATAGGGTTGAAGAGAGGGAGAGGCAGGGAGGGGAGCAGTGAAAATGTAGATATCAATAAAAATCAATTAAAAAATGAAATCTTCAGTTGACAAAAACTTGAAAATACAATCTTGGAAAAAGCAAAGAACATTTTTTAAAGTACAGTAGTTAGATCAGACTAATGAGGAATGCCAGAAAGTAAAAGAACTTAACTGAGTCAATTATAGAATATGTTTATAACCAAGAGGTAGAATTTAAAGTAAGCCAAAGCTAGCAAGGATACTGTCAACTGAGGTTAATAAAATACAATTTAAACACTGTCAGATGCATGAGTTCGCATAATTTTTCTCATCACTTACTGAATTTTAAAACATAGTGATCTGAAACACGTATTTCTCCTTTTTATTAATTTATAACAGTCTCTTCAGAATGTACAACAATTATGTCCTAAATCTTTTCCACATGTTGATGGGAAAAGTCAAATATTGTGTTCTTCCAAATGGATTCTAACTTTCATTTCTGCTTCAGTAGTTCAATGAATTGTATGTGATGGATGAGGCATCTTTAGTAGAAGATTTCATGCATACGATAGTGAGACAGGAAGCAGTCGAGTCTGTGATCACTGGTGGCCTGGAGAGAAGGAGTATTAGGAGGCATTTACTTCAGCAGCTTGCATCGCAAGCAGCTTCCATGTAAGGTTCTCTTTTATGTGGTAAAGAT
Organism: Bramus lutescens; assembly: GCA_001685075.1. Lineage (NCBI taxonomy): Eukaryota > Metazoa > Chordata > Mammalia > Rodentia > Cricetidae > Bramus > Bramus lutescens. The sequence goes on along the minus strand of LOEQ01003068.1, from coordinate 202,087 downwards.
GTGCTAAGCAGTGATACATGATTTCCTCCACCTCGTTTTCAAGGCGCAGGTTTCGAGTCAGGCCTGATTGACACCTGGTTGGGTTTTTAGAGCAAGAGTAATGGCAAATGGGCCCAGAGCAGAGAAGCCTTTTGACCCAACAATGGCTTCTTCTAGAACAGACTTGATAGTGTATTTTCACTCCTCAAGAGGTGAGCTGAAGTTTTCTACAACACTTGGCTACTGGTTTGAATTCCCAGACAGTGGAGCCTACTTTAAAAATGTATTCCTCTTATCTGAGAAAAACAAATAGTTAAATTTTGTACATTTGCTGTCACTGAGAGGTAAACTTTGACCATTCTCCTTGCATTTGATGGTGTATGTTTGAGGCAATGGGTGGAATAGGTTGGATTGGTCATTGTACTCAAGAAGCTTACATCACTTTCCACCCCTCAGATATGTACAGTTGTATTAATGAAAATTTTAAACAGAAGAAAAGTGACCACTAATTCAACAGAGGGAAATTTGAATTTAACAGGATGAAAAGGCCTTGGTTTCTCCTTTTTCAGAGTAACCACTTTCAAAGGGTGTTCTAAAACCTCATCAGAGATTGCATAAGGCTCATTTCTTCCAGTTGGAAGCACATAACAATTCCTCAGACAATGCATTCACTCTCAAAAGAGCAGAATTACCTTTATGGTCACCTTCCTCAACTCATCTAATTCGTACATTGAGTGCAAGGCTTTATTCATTGCTCCTCCTTCCAAACAGGCCTTAGCACACACTCTCGTTGGAATGTGCTGTAAGTACTGTGAGACACAAAGATGCATTGAAATTGTTGGGAAGGGTCACAGGTGAGTACTTTCCCATAGTGCCCTGATACTCTCCATGAATGAACACTATACACAACATATAGGGCATTTTAAATTGAGGGAAAAAAATGTATCATAAAGCTTTTTAAATGTGTTTAGTCATTAAGAATTTTTTTCAAAATATAGTTTTCAAAACCTCTCATTAATGAAACAGAAAGATAAAAATGAGTAATAGTTAACACATTTTTCAACATCCAGAAAAAAGTCCTTTTTCATTTTCATAAATGTTTGTTTTCAATAAGCACAGATTCTATTTCATAATCAGCAGAAATTCCGGAGGCCCCAGAAGTAGCCTGGCTTAATATATACACAGAATAGGATCATTTTTCTAATACTGATAAGATAGGAATGAAGAATAAATATCTCATGTAGTCTCTAGATTAGAAAGATGTGGTTAGAAATCACAGTGCTTCAGACAGATGTAATTAGATCCAGAAAAGAGTCAGTTGTTTTTTTCTATACCCAGAAACATGACAGGATTGTTTTATTTAATAGATATATACAAAAAATGTGAATCTAAAAATCACTAGAACTTTTCTTATGTTTTATAAAATCTCCATCGTCTAATCAAAAGGTGATTTTATAGAATGCTTCTAACATCGCCCTTGTCCAATCTGGACTGGTATGGATTGAATCTTCTATTTGGTTTCACATATTTTCTTGCTGAAATGTATAAGCCTGATTACAAATCACTGCTGAATGACATTCAGGAGATATTGCAAGGGCATCCACTCTACCTCTCTTGTCAAGTGTGTTTCAGTAGAAGGATTATTGATGGAAGCCTGAGACACAGATGAAGAGAAATTAGAGTTGTGAGGTATAGAATTGCAGAAATTGCATCTACACAAACAGCTGAAAGCAAGATGATATTCTGTTCAAATGTTTCCCATTTCAAAGAACTCCCTGGAGTCCCATTTACTCCTGACAAGTACTAACAGTGCTTACAACTTTTCTTCAACCTGGAGAATTGCTCAAATTAAGAAAATAGTTTTAGTTAAAAAAGAAAAGTGCTTCGGGGCTAGAAGACTATGGAACAATGGTTCAAAAGGATTTTTGTCAGACAAGGATCTGTCTTTGGCACCTGATACACAAAATAAAACGGTGAAACAACTGGTTTCTGCTTAATAGCACAATACAAGCAAGTTACTTGAACTAACTAGGAACAAGAGCAAAAGATTCCAGGAGATTCTTCATATGTGAGTTTAAAGGATCAGCAATGGGGAAACACAATGTCTGAATCTCAGGAGACAAGGTTAGAACTCATTGACCCGAACAGCTCACAGATCCCTGCTGCCTACCTACCAAACACCTAAACTTCTTCTCACATACAACTTATTACAGGGTTTTCCAGGTTTGTTTCCCTGGTCACTAGCTTCAAAGGATGTTTATTAAAATATATTAAGGGTCTTGACAGATGGCTCAACTGTTAACAGCATTTGTTCCTTTTGCAGAGGACCTAGATTAAGTTTCCAACACCAGAACCCTCGTAGCAACTCACAGTCATCTGTAACTCCGGTCCCAGACGATCTGACACCTTCTTCTGGCCTCCTCAGGTACCAGGCATACATGTGGTTGATAGACATCTACATGCAGACAAAACACATAAAAACAATAATATTACATTAAAAACAGAGGATCTTTGTTTTAAATTGGGGAATATTGAAACTATTGTTATTTTGTAATTCAAGGCTCCCCCAAGATGTGGATATGCTAATGTGAATTGCGAAGGTCATTGGTGAGGATGTAATGGTTCAGTTGACAATGCAACACTTTCTTCTTTCCCCATGAAATGACTTTGACTAATGTTGCAATGAATACATGTAACAATTGAGATAGAGACTGTCAGCACAGGAAATCACTGACTGTTTCTCCAAAGACCATCATGACCTGCGATTTGGCTTTATAGGAAATATACAATGGGATAAAAATGTTCTGTCTCAGTGGCTACAATTTCATCCCCATCTTTCTGCACAAGCACTCTCTAACCTGTCTGTCACATTACCAGGCTGACAGCAATCAGACAATCAGAGCATGTTCATGTAATCATGGACACCAGTGCTGACCATTCATACCAACATGAAAACAGACCTTCAGACATGAAAAGTAGCTTCCACTTCTATCATCATAATGGCTTCTCTTATCTGTGTTCGCAACATACAATTACAGTATTGAAATAGTATTACTTACATCCTATGAATCTCTCTGCCTGCTCTCAGGTGTAGTCTTTCATATAACGACCAAATTCTTCCCAAGTTTTATTTTATTGGGGAAAAAAATCTTTTGAAGATTTTCTTCCTAAAAGAAGTCTAGTTGTGCTTTATTTCTCATTGTTTCTCAAACAAGAATGAGAGATAAAAAAATGCCTCTAAATCAAAAATGAGAATTTGGCTGCATAAAAGGCACACCACATAATATGCTGGAAAAACAGAACCATCACTGGGGTGACTAACTCTCCTTGCTACATTATGCTCACTTTTGATTTTTTTTCCTTTGATTTTTTTTTTGAAGCATTGTTGCTCTGTGTAGTTTTGGAGCCTGTCCTGTAACTCACTCTGTAGACCAGGCAGGCTTTGAGCTCACAGATATCTGGCAACCTCTCCCTTCTGACTGTTGGAATTAAAGGCATACATCACCACTGCCCGGCTCACTTTTGATTCTTATGGTGACTTGGCTTTAATGCACCTACCTTGTACAAAAGACACTGTTCCAGAGTTTAGCTATGTTAATTCAATCTATCTTCACATCCTATACCATGACTCTTACTTGTCTTATAGGTGAAGAAACAGAAGTAAGTTTTTCACCCCAAATCACCATTGTTGAGGTATAAACTGAGCTTATACCTGCTCCTTTCTGGTTTTCACCTCCCCAGCCTTCTCAGGTTGGTAACCAAACATCTATGAAGCCATTGACAACAACTGTGTCTTGTTGCAACCTTTTTAAAGATAAATCTCATATAGCCCAGGCTGGCCTTGAACTCACAAAATAACCCAGGATAAATTTGAGCTTCTAATTACCACACCTGGTTTTATACTGTACTGCTGACCAAGATCAGGGCTTCCTGCATGTTAGGTGAGCAATCTACCAACTGAGCTACATCCCCAGACCCAGAACTTCTTAATGAAAAAGTAATCTCATGTTAGTAAAGCATAAGGAAGGCCCTTTCCAATTTCAGCCACCAGAACCTTTCCTCGTATCCTCTCCCAAAAAGCAAAGAGTTTGAGACTGTATGAAATTAGGCACAAGTTGATGGATAAAAGGACAAGGAAAAAAGCATTGTTGAATAAAGAGAAAAAGGAAAATAAAAAGATCAGAAAATTCCCAGTATGCTTCGAGTTGTGATAGAATGAAATACGCACTCATTAAACGTTAGAGACTTTCACTCTCAGCTCATTGAGAGCCTGCTGTGCTACATTGCCTCTGGTAATATTATTTATGGCACTACTTTATACATGTATGAAAGCACTGAAGACTTCATATGAAGACCCCTCCTTACAGACCACAGTTCATAAATCAGCTCTGAAGTGAAATGCAAGAAAATACTGTGTGTAAGAAATGCTCCCTTAGCAAGTGTGCTGGCATGGGTGTGTCTTCTGTGTAATAGTTAAGCTGAATTGAGAGATCGGGACAGAGAGAAATGCAGCCTAGGCTCCTATGACAAGCATTTGTTCAAGGACTTTGCCTTTGAAAGAAGTAGTCATCAACTATCTTAATGGTGTAATGCCTTTGTTTCTCTGTTTCTCTTGGTCTTGTGTGTTTTTGCCATGGAGGGACAAGACAATGTACGGATCTAAGAATAATCGGAAGCTAGCAAATCATCATCTGAGACTCTGTATAAAAGAGACTGATTTGCTTCTACTAGTTAGAATTAAACAAAAAGAGATCAAAATCTGACACTGAGAACCTAGTAGATTCTATGGATTATATAAATATCTGACCACAGGATTGCATTAATACTCAAGCTTCACCAATCAGGTATTCTGCAAATGAGAGGTACAATTGAAGTGGTCCTCTGCTCACTTGAATTTGTATGAAATTCAACCAAAGTCCACATAGATTTTCTGACTCCAAAGCATAAGCTCATTCCAGGTCACACTCCATGATCCTGGTGCTACTTTCAAGTCCTGGTCTTTCTGTTTGAGCAGAGGATGTTTTACACACAGCGGAAGCTCTAAGATCTCTCTCTTAAGCCCAAAGGTTATACATGAGAAGACTCTGTCCGCACAGGACTGAGAACATCTTGAATCAAAAGTGTCTCTGTGTCTGCATGAGGAATTCAACCCAGGTGTCTTAGTCCATGCTCTCTATCTTTCTGCCATTTCTCAGTGTTTCCCCTGCTAGTCTTGCAACCGATATGCTTCAAATATGTTGTTTCGTTCCAGGAATCCAGAAGATGTCTTCTATATGGAAGGACCCAAAATGCCATGTTTCAGATGCATATCTCCTAGTTTATTCACTATCTTAAAATAAAACTGTTTTGAAATACTCATTTGTTGTAGGAGGCCGCTTGTTTGTTCCTGGGTACTCAGCCACAAAATAACTGCATAGAAACTGTATTAATTAAATCACTGCTTGGCCCATTAGCTCTAGCTTTTTACTGACTAACTGTGTATCAGATTAATAGAAATGGGTTAAATTAGATGTAATTTGTTGCTGTGGCTTACTGGCAAGTTCCAGCATGTCTGTTCACAGCGGCAGCTACATGGCATCTCTCTGACTCCACCTCCTTTTTCCCAGTATTCAGTTTAGTTTTCCCACCTAGCTCTACTCTTTTGCCCTATCACAGGCCAAGGTAGTTTCTTTATTAACCAATGGTATTCACAGCAGACAGAGGGGACTCCCACATTACTCATTCTCACTAAAAATAGTTAATTGAAAGAGTATTTGTAATAAAACAACCAAGACCAGTAGTGGTGTGAGTGTATAGAAGCCAATGACAGTTACATCAAAGTGTCCAGCATTATTTTCTCTGTCTAAATTCAACTCCAGCCCATAAACTCACCACACTTTTGCTCAACACTGAAAATCTTAAATGTGTAATGTTTATCCAGGTAGCATATCTTTGTAATCCCTTCACCATAGACCACACCCTCATGTATAAATAAAAATAATTAATAACTCATATGCTAGTTAGTTCAGCATTGTGCACATGATTCTATTGTCCTCCTTATAAAATTACATTTGAATTTATTTTGTGTGCATATCCTGATTATTACATTATATAAATCAAGTTCTTATCTGAAAATTCAGAACCTAACTGAATGTTTGACATATAGGTAGCATTAAGGTTGGTTTAAATGTCAGCTTGCTGCATATTATATTCATCTCATTCATTCATTCAGGGGGCCTCACCTGAAGACATATTCTGATTATCTTGATTGATGGAAAAAGCCCTACCCTGAGTGTGTGTGGCACCTTTAGGTAGTGCTCAGAAACCCTTTGTTTTAAAAGGGATCGTTTAGTAGTGTTCTGGTTGTTTTAAGGGGAGTACATCAGAAGGAATATCATCCAGCTTCTTCCCCCGTGGTCTTCCCTGCCTCCAAAATAATTTGCTCTGTTGGGTATGATGATGCTTCCTTCTTTGATATCACCAATGCTCCTGAGCTTTCATCAAGGGCTAAGGAGCAACAACTCACCAGGAGGCTTACAGGCTTTCAGCCACCATACTGGGACTATTGATACACCCAGTCTTGTGAAACTGACTGAGAAACTACAGCTTGTCTCCACACCTACCCAGTGAGAGACAGCCATTGTGGGAACACTGCAAGTGTTTAGGCACCCTGCCTCAAGGAATGAGGAACCGCCTCTTGATTCTTGATTCTTGGTTCTCAGGAGTGATTTTGCTGTTGTTACTAGTTTAAAGCTAGCTCAATATGTTCACATGTGCGTGTGTGCGCATATGTGTGTTTACATGTGTGTGGGGTGTGTGTGTGTGTGTGTGTGTACATTCCATTAGTTCTGTTTCTCTCAAGAAACCTGACTAATACAGGTGCTCAGTAGGTTTGTGCCAAATAAAATGAATTGAATTCAGTTGGCCTAACCTGAACCCAACTTAAATTTTTCATTTTATTTGGCAATTGCTACCATCTGATCAGTGCAGCTCCATCACCAATATTCCAGTCACTTCAAGTCTTACTAACTTAATTCATTACTTTAAATTTGTAGAACGACTTTCCAAAAAATAAGACCTTTATCTTGATTTCTGTTTACATTCTATTGAGAATGTATGACCAGCAGGAGAGGAGGAAGCCAGCATAGTCTTCAAAGAGCTGAAAGTAGGCTTTCTTAGAACAGGGCATTCTCCTCCACTTTGTCCTTAAATTGGGGCTGGGTTAAGATAGTAGAAACACAATGGAACATGGAAGCAAAAATGAAGGACGTCATTCATCTATGTGACAAGAGATGAAAACTGAGCTCCAGAGGAAAGCATGCGGTCTCTTACAGCATATATTGCTAAACAGTTTTTATCAGCCATGTCCAAAACAAATTGTTCTAAAATCTCACAGTATATTTTTATTCTATTTTTTAAATAATACTTTCAAAATGCTTTTGATTAAAACATGGGTTTTTCAGTTAAACCACAAGCAAGCTAAGCTTCTAATAGTTACTATAGTCAACCCACATGACAAGAGGAAATTTTTTCTGTGTAGATAAAAAGCAAACACCTCGTGAAAGATGCATTAGGACTAGATAACCACCACCACCACCACCACCCACCCACACTCACAGAGAGAGAGAGAGAGAGAGAGAGAGAGAGAGAGAGAGAGAGAGAGAGAGTGCCTGTGATCAACTACAGTGACAGAGTCTAGGCAGCTAGGCAAAAGTAAGCTCAAGGTTTGAAATTCCTAGTGTGTGAAAAGGTGGGTGATGATTTCCTCACTGTAGCTATGAGAGAAGAAGTGTGCTTCTATGATCAGTCAGGCTAAAAGAGAAATGCATGAATCCATGTTCCATCTTTGCCACAGTTACTACCAGGGCAATTGGGATTGTTAGTCGTATAGTAGGCAAGCACCTTGTGAATTAGAAAGGCTTTCCAGAGAACTACCTCCTGTGCAAGCAAATCTCTTACTCCAAGGATCATATATCTTTCAAATGTTTTATAACATAGATTGATGAGTGGCTATGAGATACATCATATATACTTTAATTTCATTTCAAACTGAGATCTGCTTAAATCAAAGAAAATGTCAGTAAACTCTGGTGTAGAACTGGAATTGACTAAGTTGTAGGTCATAAAAGTTTAGAATTTCTGAGATATACTTAAAATTTTAAGAATTTCTGAGACGTATAAATGGTGTCTTTACATCCTTGATAAAAAACATGCTCTTTAGATAAAATCTCTGAATGTATTATGGAAGAGTTTTACTAGAGAGCTAGCCCTTGTGTTTGATATTATCCTTTTCCATGCACCTTCTCTGTCTTACAGCTGACAGTTGGAACCCTGTAATTAGAGCCTTGAGGATGCGGATATCTTCATGCTACTACCAGCTATCATCTGAGTCTCGTTCAAAGAGGAAGAAATCTCTTAAAACTCACTCTGTGGGCTCATGAAAATGATGTGCATGCCATCCTTACACTGTATTTTTATTTAGAAAATGAAATTGGCAGCCAGAAAATTATTCTAACACTCCATCACTCTATATTACTCTCAGAGAAACAAAAAACAAAAACAACAAGAAAAAGAAAACTCAGTCTACTGCAACAGCTGCTAGGGAAAAAATATAAGAAAATATAAGAATCCACTAAATATTTAAATGTCCTATTTAAGACTAGCAGGATTATATATGCTATGTGATTTTCTGCTATAAAAAATATACAATGTGAAGGATCAAAATAAACAAAATTTTTAAACTAAACATTCTTCAATTAGGATTCAAGATGCTGGCAAGGGCAGAGAAGGTTGAATTGAAATATAGATTTGGGGAGATTGCTGCATAGAGGTGGCAGTTGAAGACATGAGTAAGGATGGGAACCCCAAGAGTGAACGCTGAAAGAATGGCCTTTGATTTGCAGACCACAGAAAGGTGGGGAGTGAAGCATGCCGATTCATAATGACATTCTGCAACTTCAGTTTTTAAGAAGGGCAGGAGGTAGAGAAAGGGCCTCATTAGGCAGCTGATTTTCTCCATACCTCTGTGGAGGCAGAAGGCGAGGCTGGTGCCCATTCTGGTGATGTTTATTGCATAGCTTTTCGGTCGACTCAGATTTCAAAGTTATAGAAAGGGATTACCAAGCTCAGATAAATGCTGGCATCAGTACCTGGGGGACAAGGGGAGAAGCAAAGTTAAAACACTAGCTGAAACAGCCATGCCCAAAGCAAACCACACTCCATGGTAACTTCAATTTCTATTCTCTACACTAGCAATGGTTAAAACAGTCTTTCTGCTAAAACTAACCAAACAGTTTTAAAGGGATACTTATAAATTTAAACATTTTTAATTTTGTCTTTCTCTTAGCTATCCTACCTTGAACCTGATCAAGAAAATAATGAGATATGCAAAGCTTTTATTTTGGGATAAAGTAAAAATAACTCTGTCTCTCTTGATGAATTATAAATATGCATAAATATACACATCATTCCCTTCTTCTCGAGCTCTTTTACCTTGACTAATGAGAACTGAGACACATACCATTATAGCTGTGGTTATAAATCTCAGCATTTACAAGTTCAATCATTCACTTATTCGCTCATTAAATAATTTTTTTTTCAGTGGCATCATTGCTAAGTGAGTTTTAAGGGACACAAAAGAGGCATAGTGGCTCACCGTTGTGATACTTACATTTTGAGTGCTCACTTTCCCTATGAGCAGTGGATTCTGATGATAAGAGAAAAAATAATATAGAAGGAAAGGGGAAGGGGTGAAACGAAGATTATCACTTTTGGGTTTGGAGGGAAAGTAACGCACCCTTACTTAAAGATGCTGCTGCTGTTCCAGTTCACTGTTTTTGATCCAGCAGGGAGATGTGGTGGTTTCTCCAGCTCTCTAGTTAGTGATTTCAAAAATTTGGGCAGGTTCTGCCACAATGGAGTCTATAAATCAAAGGCAGCCCTGGAAATGTTCATCAGTTTCTTGATGCAGCAGTTTTATTCCATGTCTCTTCATCCTGGAGACGCCTGGTTTCTTGGAGCTCAGACTTATTTTGGAGTTTGGACTGATGAGACAATTGCTGCCCTCTATGAAGAAGCTAGCTTAGGAGTCCTGCAGGCCAAGCATGAACAACAGTCTCCCTGAACGTCTTCATATTTGCCTCCAAAGGAGTTTTGTATTGACAGGCGCAGAAGAATTATAGACTGTTGGCACTGGATGATACGTTGAAAATTATTTAATACCTTTTACTTATAGCTGTGTAAGAAAGGCTCATGGGTTTTAATTAATACCCAAAAACTATTCAAGAAGTTCTAATAATGAGATGGTAGGAAGCATCCCTTGCCTATTGGCAGATGTGTGTGTACACATTGCTGAGAGTACTTGAGAAGACCCTGGCTGCTCACAAAGAATCAGCTGTAGCAATTCCTTAAGCACCTTTCTGTATTTTTCCTAGTAATAAACATATCTTTAACTGCTCAGCACATTTCTCCTTAATCACTAAATTTGCCTTTAAGCTCTTAGACTTGGGAAATACTGAAAACCTTGTGAAATGTTTTCATGTCTTGATGTCCCTTCCATAAATTAACTAGGATAACTCATTTTATCCCATATTTCCATAATCCAGAAATGAGAATCTAATGTAATTTTTAAGTCAGGAGAAAAAAAAATAGCTGACTTTTTCTTTCACAAATGCCCACTTCTGAAAAATAGAAGGCAAACTTTCAACACAGACAAGTGGGTCTTTTAGCCTGACTACATTTAAAATAACTCAATCATATTCATTAATGGCAAAGACAGCTAGAAGCCCCCACACATAGTCTCAAACAACATGAGGTCATTGGTATATGAGGGACTCAGATATTCATCATCATTAATCTTAATTTCAAAAATTACATTTCAAGATTTAATTTTCTCTTCCTATGTCTGGACAAGCAATAAGAAATAATCTTCGGGCTCTTAATTTTGTTTATTTCTATGACTTCACAAGAAAAGACAGCTCTAGACACTATTTGCAGAAAGAAAAAAAGTAACATTGATAATGCTCATTATCACCATACTCTTGTCTGTAGCCTCAACAGCTGGGCTTCTGTGAGAGATGAAAAGCAAATGTGAAATATTTGGTGAGCTCTGAAATTCACCAAAGCCCATGTTCACCTGCTACCACAGCAGAGGTTAATGCCACAATGCTTTCCTTCAAGTGGATTAGCCTCTGCTTCCAAATGAAGATTTTATTTAGAATTGTACTCATTTAATCAAGCTATCATATTTTTATTTTTAATTTTAAAGAAAACTTTATTACACACAGGTTGTCACATAATTGGATATTTTTCTACTTTCTAAAAAATTCTTCTTTATTTCCACGGAAAGGGTGCTTCTGAACATCTTGTTTGGGGATACCAGTGCTACAGTCCTGACTGAAACAGAATAGTAGAAATACCTCAGTGACATAAGGTGAAAGCAGGACCTGGCATATAGCTCTTGCTCCTAGTATCAGGAATGTTCAAATGTCTTAACCCAAAAATACAAAATTATTGTTTGAAGTCATGGAGAATGATAACAATAAACCATTATAAATTGTCAATGGGAACAAGTAACTGATGGTTATAACTGATCAACCAGGCAGCCTTTTCTTAGGTCTTTTTAAATTCTGTGAAGTTATCAGTGAAGGACCTGGATTGGCATCCCATCACAGTTCACTGAAATTACTGTTCTAGAAATTAGAACACATTATCTCCCATACTTCCTCCCATTCTACCCATTACTTGTATCTTGGGGTTCTTCTCTTCTGTAGGAATTTCTGGCACCAAACTTTCTGCAGTAGTTAACAAGTAGACCACCCCAATAGCATCCGGTAAAGCAGTTCTTACAGCCCTCATTGGATCAATGATTCTTTTTTACACCATATTCACAAAGTCTCCAGCAGAGCATCATAACCAATTTCTAAGGAACTTTGCGGAATTTACTTAGCTATCAAAGACCCTTTGATTATTGTTATTCTTAACAATAATCAATGCAGAAATTTTGAATGCTCTTTTAATAACTTCTGTGCTTACTTTCTGATCTTCATTATCTGGCTTTAATTAAGTCAAGACTGGGATGCACTGAAGTGAAGTGCAGCTCGCTCCAGGGGCAATGCCTTCTTCAACAGCTGCTCTTGTATCATTGAGAGTATACATAACTCTGGCTTTCTTCTCATTCCCTTTAGCATCACTTCCCCCTCCACCCTTCCCCACAGCTATGTCTGAAAGTTCAGCCAGTCACTTATTCAGTTCTCCCTTTTCGTAGTCACTACTTGTGTCTAACTTGAAAATATCTGTTTTCAATTTTTTTATTTTCTTTGTCTTTTGTTTTCAATATATCCTGACCACAGTTCTTCCTCCTTCTACTCCTCCCAGCTCCCCCCTTCACCCCCCCATCCACTTCACTTCAGTTTCTTTTCCAAAAAGAGCAGGACTCTCAGGGATATCAACAGAACATGCCATAACAAGATACAGTAAGACAAGGCATAAACGCTCATATCAAGGCTAGGTGAGGCAACCCAGTAAGAGGAAAGTAGTCCCAAGAACAATAGAAAAGTTAGAGACAGCTCTACTCCTACTGATAGGTATCCCATAAGAACAATAAACTGTACAACTATAACATATATGCTGAGGACCTTGCTCAGACCTCTACAAGCACCATGATTGCCACTTCAGTCTCTGTAGGCCCCTATGAGCCCTGCTTATTTGATTCAGTGAGCTTTGTTCTCATACTGTTCTCAATCCCTTTGACTCCTACAATTGAATACATTTTTCAGTTTAAACTTTGTCACCTTTTCCATTCAAAACCATGTCATTTTTAGTAAGGGTGGCCTCTCCAGCTTTTTCTGAGTTATGAGTTTGAGCATCTTGAAGAATAAGGTTCAACCCCTCTTCTCCAAATGCTGTACCAGTAGTAATAGCTCTGTTTAGTCTGGTTCTTCCTATTGTCACCAAACCATGGAGCTTTGACTGAAGATCAAAACCAATGTGTTTAGAGATTCTCCATCAACATCTTGAGCAGTTATGACCAAGGGCTTCTGATGAGCACTGGCAATTTCAAGAGCAGGTTCAATGGACTGGACACTAGACCTTATTTTTTTTAATCCAACAGAACATAGGGATCTCATAATCCACATTCTTGACCTTTTGAAGTGTTAATAAAATATGGGGAAATACGTCCCCTATCCAACTTTAACCTTTGAATAATTTCTTATTCATCAATAATTACTAATTGTTTTTCTACCCTTCATTGTGATGATTACCTTTCTTTAAACCTTTTCATTACATAAAAATGGTGTTTCCAATGTCTGTCTCTGTTTGCAGAAATTGTAGCAAACTGAGCAGTTTCTTCAAGGATTGTGATAGATTTAGACTTTTTTAAGGTTTAGTAATTAGGTCATCAACAGCCAACATTATGCCTCTCCTGATTTCCACTGGATTAGCTCCTTTGCTAATTTTTTTCAGAGTCCTCCTTGGAGACTGAACATGCTAGAACAGTTGCAGCGATGGTACCATCTTGAGCCTCTTTATTTGTGTTATTTATTGGCAACATCTTGAACAAACTTAGCTCTGATGTTTTTATATTTATTCTCTAAATCAACTGACTTTGCAACAGTGACCCCCCTCCTTGTGTTACTTGGGAACTTCCCTAACTCCCTTCAATAATCACTATTCTTCCCTATGACCCTTCTGCTCCCTGTGTCTTCACAGAGCCTCTTCTCTGCACAAACTCTTCCTCCTTCTATACGGCCAGCAACCAGACTGGCCTGGGAGCATCTCAGTGGCCCTGTTTTAATTTTATCATCTATTTAAGGGTTCTATCCCTAATGTCAAAGTCCAAGGTTCAGGGTTCTAGGATGGTTTTAACATATACTTTTTTTGGAAAATAATTCAGACACTAACACTAGGAAAATATGTAACCAAAATAAAGCATAGTACTCTAACCCAAGAGAGGATGTGCCAGGGCTCTGAAGCAGAATTCGAGGGACTGAGAAGAGAGGGGAATGGCATTTGCTGGTAACATATTGTTGACAGCATCTTTTCCTCAGACTTTACATGTGGAATCTGAGCCCCACTGCCATCAGATGCTTCCGTTTTAGAAAGGATGACTGAGGTGACAGGAATGAAAGACTACTTCCGTGTACTGAACTGGAAAATGGCGGAGCTGTTTAAGAAGCAGAGATGAGTCTGTACTTCCTGTCTTCCTCAAGTGGTTCCCTGTGAAGTATTTTTCATGTGTATTATCTTTTGCCTAGATGAGCGTCTCTATACCAATGTATGTCTGGTGTCCATAGATACCTGAATGCCATCAGATCCCCTGGAAGTGGAATTATAGATGGTTCTGAGCTGCCATGTGTGTACTAGGACCCAAACTAGGCTCTTCTGTGGGAGCAACAGGTGCCCTAATGACAAAGCCACTGCTCCAGGCCCTCTCCCTTCAAAATGTTGATGATGGCCTGATTCGGCCAAACACCAGGTCTTTGTTATTGAAGTCCTCTTTTCACCAATGTGGAATTCAACTTACATCTCAGTAAGAATTCATTCAACCTTTGGATTTTAAGTGTTTTTCTTATTGCATATGTTTCTATCATATAATTGTGATGTATTTCACAAATTGTTTGAGAAATTAAAGTTAAGTACAATTTGCTATTCTAGAAAATATACCACAAATCCATTGGTAAGTTTTCTTTCTGGTCCACTCCTAGTGAATGTGGGATGACAGAACTTCCTTGTTGTTTTAGTCAGTCTTGGAGAAACGCAAACAGCTAACCACTAGAGATCCATGCCTCATAAGCAAAGCTTAAGGGAGAGAGAAAAAAATTAATACATCTTCTCAGGATCATCTTAGTGTTTGAAAAGCTTGCTCACCTTCCAGATGCTTATTCATGAAGCATGTCTGAAATGTCACACATCTCACACACACACGCACACACACACACACACACACAGAGAGAGAGAGAGAGAGAGAGAGAGAGAGAGAGAGAGAGAGAAATAATCAGACAGACAGATACACAGAGAGAGGTATATCAGCTTTTAGGGGGAAACTAAATCGAACCTAAGGACCAGAGCCAGGAGGAAAGAGAAATATAACCCTGTAAGAATATCTGAAGATAAAGACAAAGTGACATTAAAGGAGAGAGACAAGAGAAAGCCCCAGACAGAAGATACTTTTTGAATTGCATCCAAATGGACTCATAATGAACCTAATGATGACTTGAGGTGAAAAGAAAAAAACTGTATTGCACCATTCTCTGGACACAGCATTTGATTATCTAAGACTTTCCAGTAATGGACTATATGCCCTTCCAAAATGCAAGTGACTATACAATGTGTTTTAGAATATGTAGTGGAACACATAAATTTATGATGCTGCATTTCTATTACTTAGTAATTTATATGTATTTTAATGCAATTGTATAGCTTTCATAACCTACCACCTTCATTGGCTTCCAGGGATCATTTCATGTCACCAGCGCCTATAAATGCTGAGCCATCTCAATAGCTTCCATAATCTTAAATGTAATGTCAATATAATATACAAGTGAATGTGTATACCAAACATATTAACTATTTTTGGACTTTGGAATTGTTTTCATTTTTAGCGCCAAGGTAGCTATGTGCTCAATAAAGCACATTATCATTTTAAGCTTTCAACATGTTCCTTGTGACAATATTGGTTTTTATGTAGAGAATCATGATATCAGAACAGCAAAATAAATGACACCACAGTACACAACACAAAGCACTGCAGATTTCTTTTTTGAGATCTCTGTCTCAGCCTTGAAGCGTAGGTAGTTAGTGTAACTAGGCAGCACTCCTCTCTCACAAATTCAGCTACTCTCTAAACTTATGGAGGTCCATGGAGCTTTCTAATAGAAAAAAATGTCTCCATGAGACCTTAGATATTAATTTAAATCCAGCTGAAACAAAATCAAGGGAAAATCATGTAGTACCAGAGAAAAAGCAAAAGAAAAAAAATATTACAATGTATTTGACAATTAAGATACAAACTCGAACTCTGGAATATTATTATTCAGAGAAATGGTTATAAAACATTCAATGGTGGCAACTCTTGATAAAGCCACCTTGGTGTCCCATTGGGGCAAACAGCTAGACATGTACACTGAGTCCATCTCTATTACTATTTTTGAAAGTAAATTCTTCACTTTGGTGTAAAGCAAATGCACTACATGGTCATGTGGGAGGAAAATGTGTCTTCTCTCTCTACATACGAAAAACAGTTATGAAATCAGCGATAGCTATGTTTTCTGTTTGCCATGGTAATTTTAAGGATGTTCAAAGACCCTGACATTGAACTTTGCATCTTTTTAAAGTAATTCTAATATCATCACTAGCAGTAATATTCAGAGAAATCTGGTCCTTTGATGTGATGTAATAATAGACTTTACAGATCTATTTCAATGAAGCTATATTAGCAAATTATTTGAAGTCAATAAATGTATCTGGAGATCTTAAATTGAGCATGGGAGAGGAGCTCTGGAAAAGCAAGGCTCAGAACGGCAGCTCCAATTCCCTGACATGCCAGTCCGAGGGAAGTTTGGTCTAATTGCACTTACACTGTCGAAGCAGTGTACAGCACCTTCTCCTTTTTCAATGTAATGAGTATATTCCAAAAGAGTTCACACAGTATCTTCTATTTCTTCCTTTCTGATAAACCCTAGAAGCAGATAAAGGGAAATCACTGTCATTTATAGAAGCTAATAAAAAAATGTAGAATCAAATAAGTGGTGAAAGTGATATGCACCAAGGTTCAAGGAAAGGGAGACTCTTGAGTTAAAGAATGCGACAGAGTAAGGGTCACAGAAAATGAAAAAATGTGGAACTTCAATAGACATGATGGGGCAAGATTTGGAGTATAGAGAATAGAAATATACAGGTGTCCAGCCAGTCATACAAGTAATTAGCACTATAATGTGCCAACAATTGTGCAAGGAGTCATGCTGATTTCAATTAATTGAAAAGTTGGCAATAAAGAGAACTTCAGTTAGCAAGTACATTCTTTGCTTTTCCCTCTTATAGGACAAAAAGCTAATCTTAGTCATGTGTGGAATTTAGAGGACCTTAACCATCAGTCTTCACTCTGCGCATTCATTCGTTTGCTGAGCCATTCAGTGCTGAGTACATCTACGAGCCACACACTCTGTAGAGTGCTGGAGAAGTGCAGAGCTATGACAAAGTCACTTTCCTTTTCATTTCAGTTTCCAGGTCGCTGGAAAGGTGGCATATAATTTAATGTGACTTTTTTCTAAAGCATGACAGAATCCACAAATCAAAAGACTATCTCAGGGATGGAAAAATGGCTCAGCAGGTAAGAGAATCGGCTGTTCAATTTGTATTACCCACATGGTGGCCTAAAACTGTATCTCCCATTTCCAGAGATCCAATGTCATCTATGGTCGCTGAGGGCACCAAGCATGCATGAGATACACATGTATACAGGAATAACACCTATAAACAGAAGATATAAATAATTTTAAGAGACTGTCTCAAAAGATTTGCTATTTTCTACTTGCAAACTGACTCCTTTCAACAGAAACTAAAAACAGTCACCCTTCTGTCACTACTTTGGGGAAGTTTTCTTCACACTCACAAGGAGGTAGAGCCAGAAGTAAGGGCGCAGGCGCTGGCTTTTTAGAGTGGTGGGATGCCTTGTTCAGCCATGATGCAGGAGAAAGAGGCTTGCTCCTGCCTCAACTTAATATGACAGGTTTTGTTAACTCCCCATGAGAAGCTTTGCCCTTTGAGAAGAGTTGATGAAGGATGGGTTGGGGGGGATATTTGGAAGATGGGGGAGGGAGGAAGGGAGGAGGAACTGTGATTGGTATGCAAAATGAATTAAAAACCAAATGAAAAAGAAAATACAAGTAAGGGTGCTTTCTTCTGACTGTGATAGACATTTTGGCCCTAGAGATGTTAGCAGATTTTTAAAACAAAACATCACTTGAAGCCAAAAGAGCATCTTGTAATCCTGCTAAGTGCTGAATTGCTCAGAGTCTACACTCAGCATACCTTGGGCCTGCTAACTCACATACACTATTCCACCAAACCCAACTAACATCAAGAAAGCATTGCACACTCATTTCCTGTTCTCCTTCCTGGAAGCCCTGAAGCCAAAAGCAGTCTATTTATCAACAAGCTTCCTTTTGTTCTTAAATCCTCAATTTAAAAGGGAAAAGGCATTCTTAAAATTCTCTAAGTAAGATTTAGCCAGTATTTAAACAGGAAAGCCAAAGTCAGGTGCAAGCTTTATGTGGATTACTTACAATGTCCTTGATACAGCTGTGTTCAAGACTACCTGCAGAATTGATGAAGATAGCTAAACATGCCTGTGTCAGTAACTAAATTATCTCATCATATCATGCACAACTTTCAATGACAGTAAAAGAGAAAATCAACTAAAAGAGTTTGATTCTTGAAGGCCGTCTGAACCCATTTAGATACTAATACAAGTTGCTTCATGTGAAAAACTATTCTGAACACCATTTTAAAAATCTGTATGCATCAACAAGGAAGAAAGGTTCCAGACTTTGGGGATGTATCTTTTAATTTTTTGCTCTTACAAGCCTCCCAACTAAAAAAAATGTGACTATCAGGCTGGAAAGCTAAGGAATGGGCTGGATCCAGCCGTCAAAGCCACGGCTTTAATCCTCTCCATAAAGACTCATGTGGTCAGAAAAAGAGAGATATACAGTAAAGAGAGATTCAAAGACAAAGAAAAGCTCTAAATGGTTTACAGTTTGTTAAAAATATAT
>LOEQ01003068.1:170782-181723 GCA_001685075.1 Bramus lutescens | reverse complement strand
AGTGCTCTGATGCGGGTCTCTGCCTCTGTTTCCATCAGTTGCTAGATGAAAGATTTATGGTGATATTTAAGATATTCATCAGTCTGACTACAGGGAAAGGCCAGTTCAGGCACCCTCTCCTTTATTGCTTAGGGTCTTAGCTGCGGTCATCCTGTGGATTTCTGGGAATTTCTCTAGAGCCAGTTTTTTTTTTATTAACCCCATAATGGCTGCCTCAGTCAAGATATCTTTCCTTGCTCTCATCTCTGTCCTTCCTCCATTTTGACTATCCCATTCCCTCAAGTTCTCTTCACCCCTCCCCTTCTCCCTTCCTCTTCCCCTTCCACCCTCCCTTCACCCCCCCACCCCTATATTCCAAATTTTGTCAGGTGATCTTGTCTATTTTTACTTTCTAGGTGGATCTATATGTTTTGCTTAGGGTTCACCTTGTTACTTAGCTTCTCTATGATCATAAACTATAGGCTCAATATCCTTTGTTTATAGCTAGTATCCATTCATAAGTAAGTACATACCATCTTCATCTTTTGTGGTTTGGGTTAATCGCCAGAACCGGAAAACAACCTAGATGTCCCTCAACCAAAGAAATGGATAAAGAAAATGTGGCACATTTACCCATTAGAGTAGTACTAAGTGGGGGGGGGACGACAATGACATCTTGAATTTTGCATGCAAATGGATGGGACTAAAAAATACCATCCTAAGTGAAGTAACCCACACCTTTACTATTTTAATGGAATGAGTTAAGACTAAGCTAGGCTTACAATTATTTAATGCACTATCTCTATCACTGCTCAGAGCTTCATTTGATGTTAATTTATCTGTTTTTACTAAACAGCAAGTAGGTGGATTACAAACAGAACAGTGGAATGGCCTTGCATATGGTTGGAAGTTCCTGCCATTAGGCTCAAAAGGGTCACTGGTTTGATGCTATAAGTATTAGAAGGAAAGACTTATTTGAAACTGAAATAGTTTAATGGCTTCCACAGCTTACAACTAGAAGTGATTTTGGAGTAAAAATTTAGTCATTGCAAGAAAAACATAATACATTGACAGGAAAAACACAATACCTAGACATAAAAGGAAAAAAATGTACTTTGATGGCTTAACAGATCATATTTCATATAACATTTCTGTGGTTTCAAGGTGTGTAATATTTTGAGTATATAATTACACACAAATGTAAATTTTAAAAAATCACCTATACAATTTTTAATTTGAGAGGCAATATGATTGAAGTTGAGAAAAGTGTTAGAAAGGTCATTACTAGATTTAATTTTATCCATCTTTTACTCCATTTCACCCTAGGGCACATAGATGAACCCAAAACAAATCTATTCACCTAGTCTTCTAATACTTTAGAATACGTATTCTCAGAAGTTTACAACCCAAATATCGGCAAGCCTTCGTACATCCAAGCCCAGATGACTGCCTCCCTTTACAATGCATCTACTGTAAATACAAGCAGAGATTGCTATCTTCCCTTCACCTTTCCCCTTGACACAAGCCAGTCTGCCATGAGAGGTAAGGGTGGCAAAGCAGGAGGGATGATCAATAGTCTTTTCAAATGGACCACAAGAAATTTGATCCCCAGTGGCTCAGGAAGCCAGCGAGGGCAAGAAGTTAATGGGGGGCAAGATAGCAAATCTCCACTATAATTTAATTTGCAAGTTGAAAAATTGTGACTATTTTGCCAAGAAGTCTTTTATCAAATTTCCTTATGTAGCAGAAATTCATAACAGTCTTTCATCCAATTTGAATTAAACACACAGACAGGGAATAGAAATCAAATCATCAAAGACTTCTCATTTGACAAATATTTTAGTGGATTTCATAAAACAGAGTTTTGTTCCAGTTATATCCTTACTTTGCATGTTAAGAGCCAAAGCCGCACTGTATTTTTGTAATGATCATATCAAAGCTAAGGCTAAAACCCAGATCAACATAACCAAAACCAAGATTCAAGCAAATATGTGGGCAGTGTTTGTTTGTTTGTTTGTTTGTTTGTTTTTTAGCACAGCAGCAAGAAGGAAAGTTACACCATACAACAGAACTCATGTGGGAGGTTTATTGGGGGAGTGGGGAGACAGAGAGGCCAATCTCTGGAGTTGGGCACCGCAGAAAGAAGGCAAGCAGGTCTTGCCTTTCACGCGGGGGATGTAGCATGTGCACACACGGAATGGTTGTAGCTCATGATGTTTCCTTCCAGGTCCTCAAGAGCAGGCCAGTGCTAGTGCCTAGATATTATTAACAAGCGCATGTGCACTGGGACTGGTCTTAGTGGCTGCAGTTGAGGATCCAAGAGCGGACTAGTGTAATGACTGAATGCCAACATACGAGTAATCACCATTCTCTGTGCTAGATACAAAGATTTAAGATAAATGATGTCACATCTTCAATAAATAAGAATAATTATAAGGCAGAAAACTTAAATTTGTATATATTATGTATTCAAAATTAGAAATATTTATAAATACTACTATATTGTGTGTCATAAATAGTGAAACTCAGAGAAATGATTTAGGAAAATTCTTCCACAAAGCAACTAACATATGTATTGGTATCAGATGACATTAATGGTGATGGTAATGATTACCTTGCAATGTCACCATTCTCCAGAAATCTTAACTAAACCAGAGGAAACAGGTAGGATACTGGAAAGATGCTCTAAGAGAAATAGTTAGCTGTAAATGGTGTAACTCTGAGCTTATTTTTCAAGATTAATAATAAACATAATTTAACATGATGCAAAGTGGGTGAAGGGGAGCTTTGCACTGAGAAGTCCAGAGTCTTGTAAAAGCACTGGGCATGTAGTATCTGTATCTTCTTGAGCTATAGCTCAGGGAGAATACCAGAAACAATGAGGTGCCAGGTATCTGGGCTCCAATTTATTTGATTCCACAGATCTTTACTCTTTATATCATCTACTGAGAATTTCTTAGATGATCAATTTATTAAGGTCAAATAAAGTAATGCATTGGTGATTTATGCCAGATCCACTTGTCATGGTATTTTGTGTATATCCCAGTCATTTTTTTCTTTTTTATTTATTTATTTATTAAAAATTTCCACCTCCTCCTATCCTCCCATTTCCCTCCCACTCCCCGGAAGCCCCAGTCATTTCTTACTTAGACACTATTAATATCTTTGGCTTGTAGCTGAAATAAATATTGCTTAATTCTGCTCTTTTAAAGTATATATATATATATATATTCCAGTATAATGTTTAATTTTTTAAATCTAGCCAGCAAAACTTTATTCTTTTTTGGATGAAAATTTAACAATGTCTAGGTCTTGGAAATACATATAAAATTATAAATATTCCTATCAATTTCATAGGTCCCATCCAGCAAAAGGGGAAAATGTCAAAATACTGATACTAATAATACCACAAATTAATGTCTAAATTTTAATAGTTGAATGCAAGATGCACTGAAATTGCTCAGTAGTATTGTTTTGTCTTGATGGCTGATCATGAAAATGGTCGCTCAGAACCACTCTTATGGGTTGGAGAGATGGCTCAGCAGGTAAAAGAGCTTACTGCCGTTGTAGAGAACCCAAATTTGATTTCAAGAACCTGTGTCAGGGTGACACACAGCCAACATAATCATATAGCATATACACACAGAAACACATAAGTATATATAACTAAAAATAAAAGTGAATCATTTTTAAATCTACAAAGTAGTGATAGGGATTCTTTTTTTTCCTACTTTATTTTGTAATGAAAATAGACTTTCTTATCAATACAATATATTCTGATTTTAGTTTCCTTCCTCAATTCCTTTGAATTTTCAAGTAAATGAAAAATCTAAATACAAATTCCAGAAATATAATATTTTGGGTATTCAAGAAAATTAAAGAAGCTAAAAAGTATAAATAAAAGAGATATTTGGAAGACAGCAGTCAAGTCATATCAAGCATTATAGACCATCAGAGGATTTCCAATTTTTCCCTGAGAGTCACAGGATGACTTTGAGAAATAGATCAGACCTGCATTTTAAAAGATCACTCAGCTACTAGACACCAGAAAATTAAAAACTGTAATGATTAAAATATTTTGTTGTTACAGGAATTCCCAGGAAACAGAGCAAGAGTATAAAACAAGAAAAGTATGGTAAGAGGGAAGAGGTACTAAGTTCAACCTATAGTGCATAAAAGTTCATGTAACCATGCTATCCATAATAAATAACCAAGATGAGACTTTTAATGACAATGAAAACACATGATTTTCTATTTTAAATTAAGTAGTCCAGTCAGTGGAATAACTAAACTCTTCTCTGTGTAGAAGACCGTTCTTGATTCCATTCATTATCATTTAAATGTTTAAGCAGTGTCATGGAGTAAGCAAAACAGATTAGGTGATATTTATAGAATTCACTCTTTAGAACAAAATAGTAAGAATCGATGAATATATTCACAAGAGTAATCTGGACAATAGCCAGTCTATCACCCAAAACCTGTGACAGTGAATTACATGTAAGTCCATCTGGGAGATGTACTCTTATAATTACAGTGGATTTCTCGGTGTATAGGTTCCTGAAAGTCCATACTGGACAGTGGACAGTTTGTGAACAGTTCCGTGGGCTAGCATAAGCTGTTGTGTAGACGGAAGTTTCTGTCCCACCTGGTCCTGCAGCCATTCAGTCCCAAAGCAACACAAATAGGCTTCTCTTAATTATAAATTGTTTGGCCTATTTCTCAGGCTTATTGCTAACTAGCTCTTACAACGTAAATTAATCCATAGTTCTTATCTATCTTTAGCCATGTGGCTTGGTATCTTTTCTCAAGAAAGCATTCTCATCTTGCTTCCTTTGTGTCTGGCTTGCAACTGCATGTCTTCCTTTCCTCTTTCCAGAATTCTCCTAGTCCGGTTACCCCACCTATACTCACTGTCTGGCTACTGGCCAATAAGCATTTTATTCAATCAACATGAGTGACAAATCTTTAGAGTATAAAAGAGCAATATCCCACAGCACTCTTGTGCAATCTCTGTCATGCAAGAATCATGTTAATCAATGAATCAATGTCTTGCAGGGGGTGGGGAACAGTCTGGTTGAATGAAGTTTAGATATGGTCAAAGTTTGGGGTCTTGCACAGGCTGCAGCTCTGTGTTAGCGGGTTGCAGCATTCTGGTGGTTATTGTTTGGGATTTCTGAGCCACACCTGTGAAAATTCCCTGATAGGGTACTCATTCCATTTTCTGGTTTGATCTTTATTCACAGCAGGACCCTCAAGCTCACAGTTGGGAAAGAGTTAAGTCAGGGTCTTACTCTGCATATTAATCACAAAAGACAAACCTGTGCAGAAAGAATCCCATCTCTCCACACAAGCTCAGTGTGGATGTTGATCCATATACAGTTCTCCACTCAGAGAAAATTCCAGAACTGAAAATCTTCCCAGATTCTATGCTACCATTCTCAACAAATGACTTGTAGAGTTATTTTGGAGGGTCTCTGTTGGAATATATTTTCCTCCTTCACCCCCAGTAGACAAATACTGAAATCAAATGCACAACGTCCTCTTTCATTGTGTTGGCTGTAGCTCAGTCTTGTGATTTTTTAACCCCACTGCCCAGAATTCTGGGAAATATTTATAACTATGTATTTACATGAGAAAAAGATAGATAGGGTGTGGTGACTTATCCAAAGTCAGCAACATTATACAGCATATTAGATTTCCTATGTACTAAATGTATCAAAAGATATTTAAAACTTTATCATTTGATATTTAAACAAAAAATATCAGCCAGACAGTGGTGGGTGGCACACACCTTTAATTCCAGCACTCAGGAGGCAGAAGCAAGTGAATCTGTATGATTTCGTGGCCAGCAAATTCCAAAGGTACAGAGAAACCCTGTCTCAAAAAAAAAAATAACAAAAGTCTCAAATTGGTATTACAAAGGCTTCTTAAACAGTATATTATGATTAGACATATATAAGATTAAAAAGAATTGCATATTTGACTACACCAAAAGTTAAATAGTGTTACAGAATAAGTTTTCTCCAATAATTTTTAATATGTAACAAACCAAAACATGCTAATATGAATAATAGGATTCTTGAAATTGGGTGGGGATAAAAGTAATCATCCTCACAACCAAGAAAAATAAAAGAAGCCATGGGACTAAAAGTTTAGGAAGATGTTTGAGTTCACTAGGTCAAGTAAGCAAAAGTAAGAGAAAATTAATTGAAGATGGTTTGCTATTATTGTTCATCAAAATAGAAATATAGTAGTGATGAATGATGAAACAGATACTAGTAAATTCTTGGTGACATGTAAGTTAGTTCAGTTATAGAAGATAAATACAGGATTATCTGTCAATGTATAAAGATGCACTTCTAGAAATATAATATGCACTTCAGAAATATAATATGGAAGACTATAATTTAGTTAATTTGTAATAAAATGGAAAGGAAATTATCTGAGAAATACCAGAGATAAATATATACATAAAAGTTAGTTGTGGCAATATTTGCAATATAGGAAAATATTCTGACAAAACACTATATATGAGAACACCTGTTCAACTCAAATATGTTTCTCACTATTTTATTTCAATGAGTACAAGATTAAGATACCAGCAGACTGAGTATCTGGTGAGGGTCCTTGGTGTACTGATGTCAGGCTTTTTTGTGTGCCTCTATATTACAGAATTAAAAGAGTTCCCCTTGGACCTCTTTCATCGGGAGCCAGTTATGAGTTCACCTTTATGACAGGATCTCCTCCCAAATGGCCCACATTAAAGCTTATGATTTAAACATACAAATGTCTGACAGAAAGAACCACAGACTATGGAAATCATAATACATGCGGAGTAAAGCATAAATAAAAGGTATATATATAGAAAACTATATATAGTATGTGTTTATTTTCATATAATACATTTATATACCATTTCATGCTTTAAGGTATATATATATATATTTCTTCTGGAGTTAAAGTAATATTCTACTCCAGCTACAAAAGAAAGAAAATGTGTATCAATGACTGTTTGTATGGTTGTTTGCTAGATTACCTCCTTGGTTTTAAAGAAAGGATCTATGTAATCAGGGTTGAACTGGGCTACATAGGACGATATACTTTGAGTATCAGTCTGGACTCAAACTTTAAGAGAAGTTTCTGATTCTTTCTCAAAGTTCTAGGCTATACACATACAGCACCATACTGGGAACCCTGGGACTTTCTATGGAGACTAAATAGCCCTCATTTATTCTGTATAGTAAGTAAATTTCTGGTCAGTTTTCAAGATCAGCTTCAATCATCAAAGTATTTCTTTTTGCCTTTTTCATGTAACTTTTGAGACATGGTATATAGAACAGGATGGCTTGAAACTTGGGGCAATATTCCTGCCTTGGCCTCCTATACACTATAGGCCATATAGTCTAGTATTGCCAGAAGCACCTTCATCACAGCATTTCTTTATTTAATTTACTATTTTACTAATTCTTTGAGAATTCCTACAGGTACACAATATATTTTAATCACATTTATCCCCAACGTCTCTCAGATCCACCCCCAGCTTCATGTCCTCTTTCATTTTTATAGCACCCTGAGCTCACTTTGTACTCCTCATACACTCATTGATGTGGAGCCATCCACTAAAGCAAGATGGACATATCCAGAGCCATATCTTTAAAGAGAACTGGTCCTCCCTCTCCCGGAAGTCAGCAACAATCAATAGTTGCTCAACCAGAGGTAGCAGTTCATGGGCTCCTCCCTGTTCCATGATGGAATGTTGACTGTCTTGACCTTACGCAGACAACCGCAGCTGCTGTGACCTCATGAGTGCAGTCAGCCTATCATATCCAGAAGTCACTATTTTAGCTTAGTTCTTCCCAGCCTCCGGATTTCTCAATTTTTCCATCTCCTCTTCCATAATGGTTCCTGAACCTGAGGAAACAGGGTTTGATATAGCTGTCCCATTTATGACTTAGACACTGTTCTCTGTGGTTGGATGAATTGAGTTTCTGCATTAACCACAACCAACTACACAAAGAAATGTCTCTGACGAGCTCTGTGATTTGCAGTAATCTATGGGCATAGAAATATAAAATTAGAAGGTAGTTTGTTAATATAGTCATTTAGCAGAATAATAGTAATAGGTTTACCCCTGGGGCCTATGAGCTCCCCAATGTTGAGGTTTGACCAAGATTTACAGTAAAAGGCACAGGCCTCAAATAAAATAAAAAAAAAGTGTTTGGTTACTTTAGTAATATCTGTCCCACTATTACACCTATGGTCACATCTAGCCATTCTGGTCATTATCTGTCATGACTGTAGGTCACAGAATGTATAGCTATATAAACTAACCAATAAGAAAGAAATCGATGCATATATCCCACACCTGTAAGAGGAGTTTGTTTACTTGCTTGTTTGATTGTTTGTTTGTTTTATTGGCAATCTATGTCTTCTGAAAGTAATCCCACATCATAACATTTCTTGGTGGTTGATTTAAATCTGCTCCATGATCTTATACCTAATATTCACCTTGCTTGACTACAAGATACTTGACATATGGATGCCTCGCAAACTCTGACACATTCTATAAGATACCTAATGTCAGAAATGCATCTGTTTCTACAGGACTGTGAAATCATAGCATCACAGATTTTGGTAGAATAGTGAACTTACAAATTTTCCCGAAGGATGCAGTGAAGAATGGTGAAGGGAGAACATCTCTTCGTTTGCCTACTTTTTTCCTAATAAACATCGTAGGGAAGTAAGCCACTTCCATAATTCATGGGCATCCTGTGATGTGCAAAGTTATTTTTGAATTTGTTTCTCATGCAAGAAAAGGTTTCCTTCCTAAAATTAGATAGTGTGTCTACTTCCAAAGCCAGTAATCAAACATAAGTTAAAACTCCTTAAATAAGGAAGAGAACATTTCAGAGCTCTAAAATCATTAGAAATAGGTCACTGAGTGCTTCAATAAAACTTCAGAAAAGGTTCCAATAAAAAAGGTATTCTCATTAAGAAGCTGTAAAGTAACCCTGCTATCAAACAGGGGAAAAATCACATACGCAAAAGCAGCAAAATATAGTCTATAAAGTCATTTAATGAAGCAGAAATTTGTGTCTATGCCATATTTAATGCATTGCTAGAAATACCTCAGCAAATTCACTAATTATGAACCCAACATTATCCACAGTTATTATGGCTATTACTCAGCAATAGAAAATTTAAAGTTGGTTGTCTCTTTTACCATAGTTAGAAAAGAAATATTGGTACATATATGGTCTGCTTAAATAGGTTAGAAAATGGGAGGGAATTTACTAACTACCCCTTTAATTATGCAAACAGAGTTTCCATAATTCTAAACCTGAATTCCACAACACCCACAGATCTCACTACAATCTAGCTGTAAATAGCAATTACAGTGTTTCTGGGTAGCAAATGCTGTATTTTATGTTTAAAAAGCCTCTATTATTACCTCCTGTTTTAAGTCATTTGATAACTCTCTAAAACTTTTCTGGTAAGAGAATTTTTAAATTCTTTGGAAGGAATATCTTCCTTATTTTTATGAAAAAGAAGAAGAAAATTGTTCAGTCGTTTTCAAATTAAAGGGCAGTGGGGGGGGGAAATTTGCTGTTGAACTTTAAAACACTATATTTAGCAGGTCCTTGTTGGGTGGCAGAATCTCTTCAAGACTGGATTAACAATCAAAGAGAGCACAGACACTGACCTACATTAGAGAAACCCTACACATGCAACCAAAAGTTCACCCTCCTCAGAGAACAGGGAGCTTCCAGACAACCTGCTAGCTAAGCAAAATATGCTGGGAACCAGGGAAAAAAGTAACCTGAAGAAAACACATTAGGGGTAAGAAAAAGCGGCAGCCATATATGCCCCAGCATTAAATTTCAAACACCCAAAAGCAAGGTCTCTTACCTGCTTACTATGCAGGTTTCCATCCTCATCTACTTTTGGTCCCCCACATCATAGGGCTTTTCCTCAGGATGATGAGCAAAGCAGCCAATGTTATGGAGCTGAAATAGAAGTAGAATAGTTTCATGACTTTTCTGAGCTTCAGACATGAGTATTTCATAACCACATACCCCCTGGTGTTCATGCAAAACTTCAGTTACCAAATACCATCACCATTGACTCCTTTTGCGATTCCCATCTGCTTGCACCTACCCTCTATCCATTCAAATAATCTCTCAAGGCATAAATCTGGGGACCACTCTTGATAGCTCCATTCTTTCATTTTGTAATCCCTTCTCCAAGCTTCTAAGATTTTATTCTTTTATTTTTGTTAATCTTCATTGCACCATCATTGTTAGGAACACCAAAACTACTTCTCTGGATCTGCAGCTGAATCTAAATAAAATTCATGAGCTTCAAGGTCTCTTCTGAAGCCTTGTATATAATTTTGCATTTAAAGTACTGTATTCTTTTGTGTAGAGTGTTAATTTAGTAAAACCAACTCCATTGATCCCCCAGCTTTAAACTTCAATCTATATAAAGTGTCATTTCTGAATACAAAAGTATCCATGCACTTCTGTTGTTTAAAACTTAACAAATTGTTATGTTTCTCTTAGGACTTGTCTCAACTTTTTGTATATTTACATTGAACTGAGCACATCTTATAGTTTCCATAAATCTTACTTTCCTATTGCTTACTTTAGATTCTCTGGATTTGTCAAAATACACTCCCCTAATGTTCCTCATACTCTCTCTTCAATAGACAAGGGCAGCCATGCTTTCCGTTAAAGGGGTAGCGCCTCTCACCCTTGTGTCACTCAGTAGATACTGTATAAATATTTATTAGAGTAATGAAGTTCACATCCAAGAGTAGTGGTCAGAAACCATGAGAGATCAATCCAGCAAGACATGCTTTGACTGAGTTCTGGAGTTAGACCAACTCCCATGCTCGTGAGTTTTTCTGGAAAGTATTTTTATGAACAACTGATCAGGAATAATTCTCTCTCTCTCTCTCTC
>LOEQ01003068.1:158298-170529 GCA_001685075.1 Bramus lutescens | reverse complement strand
TCTCTCTCTCTCTCTCTCTCTCTCTCTCTCTCTCTCTCTTTCTCCCTCTCCCTCAAAAAATACTAGTCTTCCCAATATCCTTTGGCTTATAATATGTCATAAGACAAATATTCCACAACTAACATAGCCTGTCTAACAAGAACACACAAAAAAAAATACCTAATGTAGGACCTTAACATAAATGGTATTTCCTCTTTCCACAAGTTTCTACTTTCTAATAAATACATATTTTGGTCATTCTCTGTTTCACCAACATGGGATCTGGTAAACTTCAAAGTTGATGCCAGCAGTGTTATTCTACTATCATGACCAATATTGAGTCTACTTGTCCCAGGTTCCTAGACTAACTATTCTTTCTGACAATCTATATAAAGATAATTTCAGACAAGATTTGAATCCACAACTCAGTAAAACTGGTTTTCCTTTCTTGTGTGGATGGGCAATCATATGATCCTCTAAGGGCCTCAAGAGAATTAAAATGTACAGAATGAAGGACTGAACTCAGGTGGTTCAAGCTGATTCTTCCTCTCCCCTTCCTGGTATTTTCCCATTAGCAGGTGTTCCAGCCCTCAGTACTCTGTTGTCAGCCTTCCTGAATCTCAGGCTTGAAGACAGCAAATTGTGAGGCTTCTCAGCTCTAATAACCAGATGACCTAACTTCCTACA
The DNA here is from genome assembly GCA_001685075.1 of Bramus lutescens. NCBI lineage: Eukaryota > Metazoa > Chordata > Mammalia > Rodentia > Cricetidae > Bramus > Bramus lutescens. The sequence continues at coordinate 169,863 of LOEQ01003068.1, read as the reverse complement.
ATATATGTATACATTAGTGGTTCTATTTCTCTGTAAAACCTGTTCAATCTATTTCATTTCTACATATTCTTTCCAGATAACTAGAACAACATGATCCCCAGAACTACAGTAATAACTGATTACAAAGTATCGCCTACTTTTTTCTGTACATTCATTTCAAAAGTCATTAAATATTTCCTTTATGGAGTGGACTGTTTATTGTAGGATACTGAATTTTTCATTGTTCTATAAGTCCTTTACTACCTGGAGACATTTTTAATGATGTTTTATGCCACTTAACATAATTCTACATATCTCTTTATATGGTTCCTCCGTAGTTTCTTGCTAAATTTTCCACATGTACATTGATAACAGATAGATGGTAGATATATAGGATAGGTATATAGATGAGAGATGAACAAATGGATAATAAATATGTTGAATAGCAATTAAATAGGTACTCATAAATTTCAATATTATGTTTAGGTATGTTTTTACAGATTTATATACTAGTATATAAATTAGTTGGAATAGCATAACACAGCTCTAATCATTGTAGTATTCTAACTTTAACAACTAAGTAGATATGTCCTTCATCCCTTCAGATTTGAGATAATAATCTGTTAATTTTGAGCAAAAGTTTGTGAATGAGTGACATCTTTCACCTCTATGGTAACTCATGTGACTCTTGGTGATCATTCTTGGTAATCAATGACATTTTGCTATTCGCTCACTTTTGTTTACTGAAATCTGCAGATATTATAAATTATGTACCTGAAAAATCAGTCTGTTCAATTATTTCCTAATCAAAAATCAACTAAATCACTATACATTAAAATAACAGATTCATTCAAAATTTTTATATCTACATTAAAATATCCATATCTGTTATGTAATGGCATCAAAGAGTTTAATACAGTTTTTGACTATAGAAAACTATATTTACACAAAATTCAGAGGAAGACCTGTCACTTAATCATTTTAAGTTTTTTATTTCCTTTATTTGTTTATTTAATAGGAAGTAGGGGGAATGTAAATGCACACACTTATCATGGCGTGCACATGTAGGTTAGAGGAAGAGGACACCTGTTACAGGACTCAGTTCTTTCATTCCACCGTAAGGGTCCTGGGAACTGAACTCAAGATATGAGCCTGGGAGACAAGTACCTGTACCCACTGAACCATTTCAGCCACCTTTTATTCTTCCTCTGAAGGACTGATAAGCACTTTACTCTTAGTCACTATAAAGGTCATCTATTTTCTCACCGGCAGAATAGAAAGCTACTTAGAGTCATAGATAAATGCCATCTGAAAGTTATGAATTTATGAAGGAAAGGAATAAATCAACACGGTGAAAACAAACAGAGTAAGAGGATAATAAATATTTGTTCCACCTAAAGACATTGTGATGCAGGGAAAGACGAGAGGAAAAGGGCAACAAGCTGCTCGCTATACCTTGAAAGCTGAGATCTTCTCTTCACTTTAATGTAAATTTCCAACCAGGTTCCGGGAAATTTTCAAAATGATCTAGACAAAATTTCTAGGTCCTAAGTAGTATTGTGAGACTATTAAAGGGAAAAAGACTTCAGACCATAGGTCAAACTTTAAGATACACCTATTCTATCAAATATAAGAGATAAGGATCCATGTTTCATTTCTCTCTTTACCACTGTCATTTAACACTGACCAATCTTGGCCAATCTTGCATACACAGGTGCTAAAAAGCAAGAAAAATAAATATCTGTCCTGAAAATTAAAGTACTGTTTGAGCATGTCTGTGTGTGTTATTAATCCCAATACAGAAATAGATATGACCAGTGTGAGTTCATATTTGGAAAATAAAAATAATTGGCTTGGAATTAACAAAGTTACTGACATTTTAAAAGGCCATATGCAAGAGAAAAGGCACACAATTTTTGACTAAGTTGTAGGGTGAGCCCTTAACAATTATGTCCTCGCATTTACTCACATCACCATAGAAGCCAGAAGTTTTTCAAAACTTGTTAAGAAACACTAGTTGACCTTTCCGTGTCATTCGAAGAAGCGCCTCTTTATTAGCACACCCTTTGAAAGTCGAAAAGTGCACTGAGATGTGAAAACAATGCTCTCCCAAAGAGAAAAGGGGGTGCAAATCATGGATAGCTCGTCCCTTCCAGTACTCAATTCTAGAAAGTAGAAAAACATATTCAGAATTTTGACTTAAAATAACATAAAATGTTTTTAAAAGCAATATATGTCACACTTCAAATATAAATAAAAATAGTAACATTTAGAGCTGGAATGTAGCTCAATAGCATAATACTTAACTAACATGCTTAAGGTCCTGAGTTCAATTTCCAATTCCCATCCTTGCAAAATATAATATAACATTCACAGCAAGGATGTCATATCAAGGCAGAAATGCCTTTGAGATGTGTGTGCATGTCTTGCTATAAATCATCCTTTGGGCATTTTCTAACACAAGTTTTTTACTGATGAACTGAAACTTTGTATTTGTAACAGTGGTTGGTTTGAGAAAGCGGTAGTATGACAGAAATCTAAAAGATCGCTGTTCTATGATGGGTCATCTGCCAATAAGGTATGCTAGTGTGTTGTAGCAAGCCTTTTTGAGGTCTCCACAAACAATGATGCCAGCAAGCACAGAAGTAGGCATTCTTTCCCATCCAACCAAAACCAAACCTGTGCTTATGCCTGCTTGTCAAACCTTAAATAAAATCTGGCAGGCTTCCTTTCAGGGAAGCCCCTTTTTATCCAAGCATTCACTATCAAATGGAAGAGCTGTCACTGATGAGGAAGTGCAAGTGTGGGTACTGAGGTTGTTGTCAGGCCAGAGTTCTCTTTCCATGACATGCCGTAAAATGGTAAGGAGTGTGGAAAGGGCAGAATTGTCTGAGTTTACCAGTCAATCATTACTTTTGATTGCCAGTGCTCTTCAAGGATGCTTTGTGATGCAGTTTCTCAATCTCCTTAATAAAACTAAAGCACAACATAAGAAATGAATCTTATCTCTGGAAAAAAAAGTGTTTTGAAGTATAGCATTGTATGAAAAAACAGTTGTAGAAAACTCAGGCATATGAAGAATAATGTCTTTTTTATGCCAACTGCCTTTCATGAAGTGCAAAGAACACATAGATCAAAAAGGTAGAGACTCTGTCATAGATGGAATATCAACTCATGCCACATGCAAAAAATCCATTCCATAAAGACTGTAATTTTAAATGTATGGGTAAAACAATAAAGCTTCTTATAGAAAATGTGTTTTTCTTTGAGTTGATTTCAAAGTTTAAAACTTTATTTCCAGGGAGGAAAAGAAGCATCAGTGTTGAGATGAGGTGCTATGAAGGATGTAAATAAGAACAAAGTAATGTATGTATACATATATGTGTGTGTGCATGTTTATATACATATAAAGAACACAGCATTTGTATGCTAACTACAAACAAATTAATTTTCTGAAATATCAACCCAGGGTCAAAAAACACAAGCCAGATAAAGTTTATAAATTGGACTACATGAAATTTGAAAGCTTATTTTCATGTAAAAAGAATAGTAGAAAAATTCCAGGCTAAGAGAAAATAGTTGTAACGCATAATCCAAAGGAAGGGTATAAACACAAGTCACAGCTAGATAAACACTAAAATGTACACATCCATTAGCCAAAAGAGATCCTCAACAGCATTCACAGAGACAATATTTGGATTTGATAGAAATTAAGTTTAACCCCCTCACCCCCCAAAACATCATTAAATAAATCAATTTGGATTGCTTTGGGGAAGGAACCAACTATAGATATCAAAATGAATATATCCTACCCATCTGCCATAATGACAATGAATATCACAAACACAGTAGGAGAAAGCTGGAGATAGAGAATGCATTCTACATGACTTCTTTTACTAAAACATTGGAGGGTGGGCAAAATACCATCAGAAAAAGAAACCAACACATGCCCTGCAGTGGGTGAATGGCAGGGTCCAGAGGTGGAGAGGCACCGCCATGAGCTGATGTCTTACTGCTGGGGTAGAGGTGGCCTTACAAGAGTTTCATTTTGAGATTTAACTAATTGCACTTCTCTGCATGTATATTTTCTGCATGGCCATATATCATTTATTCTTATCTTTTCTGTGGGGCAAGACAGCATTTTATCCAATAAAAGAAAAATAAGGCAAAATAGTAGCATTAAAAATATACCAATATATTCAATTCTGATTAAATCCTAAGTCTTTTATCAAACTAAAATAAATGGCATGATGATTGTGTTGTTGTTAAGTTTGCAAGTTTGTTCTTTAGAGTTAAGACCAAACACATTACAGAACAGTAAAGTAAGAGCCTAAATGATCTGCCCTGAATGGAAACGTCAGTTGTGGGGCTGACTTGCAGGGTCCAGGAACTATTCTAGGAAGCCTACTACTATCCCTGTTGTTATATAAGTGCTTTGCATTTAAAAATAATTATTATTATTATTTGGGCTCTCCAGTGGTGATTCCGTCCCACAAGAGCATGCCTCTCACAAGGGATCCCCTTCATCCCTCTCCAGAAGAGAAGAAGAAACATACAAAGTGCTGAGCTCCCATTCCTACTTCATGGATGTGAAACGCTAACAATGCTACAAAATCACTGTGCTCTTTAGCCATGCACAAAGAGTTCTCAGTGCTGGCTGCCTGGCTGTCCTGTCAGCCTAGAGGCTAAACAGCAAAGCTGAGAGGAGGAGGTCCCTTCAGGAGAAAACAGCACTTACAGCACCCCAGCTCAAAGTGTGTGGGGAACATCCCAGTAAACACAGTTTTGGATAATAAATAAATAAATAAATAAATAAATAAATAAATAAATAAATAAATAAATAAATAAATTATTTGGTCCACATTTTTAGTCCACCAAGAAATTATATACTGGAATAGAAATGTCAACGTTGCTCTGTTACCAAAAGATATATGGGCTAGGAAGGGACCATTGGTGACAGCCTGCTCCTAAAGAGGGTGTGGCCTCTCCCATTTTTGAAAGCCCCTCCCAAGGGCATCCATTTCCAGAGGTCTTGAGACTGGGAATGCCACCCGCGATATTAAACCCTGGCCTCTAGAGAAGTGAACATACAGGTTTGGAGTTAGACACAGGTGAGTTGGAGCCTATCATTATCAGCGTTTAGTGGATGTGGGTCTTCATTTTACATCTGTAACACAGAAATTGAAGTTTAACTGCCTTTCAAAGCTGAGATGAACAGTGATCTAGCTCTTGACATTGAACGGAATGACAAGTAATACTCTCGATGTCATTTGTTTGTTGTTTCTGTTTTGTTTTGTTTAGCACCCGTGAGATAACTCTATCCCACCACAGAGTATGCACTGGTGAAGGTAAAGTAGAAAGAGATAAAAGTCAATGAGGACAGAGGTTTAGGGTCTCCTAAAAGGATACGGAGTCCCTAAAGCAATAGGAGCCAACAGACAAAATCCTTGAAGGAGGGAAGAAAACAGAAAACTTTGTTGACTGCACTGAGCAAAGAAGCAAAGATGACTAGGGTAGCAGATCACAAAGCAGCATGCAACAGACGCCATGGCAGAAGTTATTATTCTCAGACTCGCACTAGTCCAAGCCCACGTGGAAAAGGCAGGATGCTAAGGGACAGGCATGAAACCAGGCCCAGCATGGGGCTGGGAGGTCCCATGTAGCTTCTAAGAAAGCTCTCAGTTCTCAGTTCCTTGCCTGATTAAACTGAGCACATCACTAAGCCTCTGAGCCCTAGAATGCCTTAACACTTGAAATGCCAATTAGGACAGAAAGACGAAAGTTCTATCCTATCGTGAAGCAAGTAAGTAGATCAGAGTCAGATTAAGCTGATGGATAAAGGTGCAAGCTTGTGTAAAAAGGCACTTATCTCTTACCTAATGAGTGTGATCTGTAATCTCCTTAAGCTTGTCACTTGAAGACTGTTTAATGAACACGTTATTTCAAATCTAAAAAATGGTAGGTAAGATGCTCCTCTATACCCACATAGAGGAGGAATCTGGCTGGAACTCACCCAACCACAAACTGAGAAAGGCTATTAATGCTCCAAATGAAAGCTACACAAGTCTATATAGTCTACTCAAAGGCAAGTCAATTGCTAAGCAACAGCAATCATTCCACATGATGCAGGGACATTACTTAGATAAAAAAAAAGTGGGCTCAAGTACTAGAGAATAGCCATATTAGTTATGCGATATTTTGTGTATAATCAAAAATCTCACTAAAACTATAATAAGCAGTTTTATGTATAATGAAAGCAAAACTATCTAAAAGACATTGCCATTGGATATTGTAGTGTTTGGCTTGAAGAGCTCAAGTTTTGAATGTTAAATAGAATTTTTTCCCTTAGAGTAATGTTTAAATTAATATATAAACTATTTTAAGTTATAAACTTCTTATTCCTCAAGTACATGGATATCCAGAAAATGGTGATGCACCCAGTTACTTGGATAAGTGGAGGTTAAATGTTCTGTGTTGTTATTTTCCAAACAAATCTACTACAAATTCTTATCTATATACTTTCTGAAAATCTTTTTACCACTGCAAACACTATGACTGCTGATAATTTGAGGGTTACATGAAAAAAATATTATCTGCTACAACGGGAAAAAAATAACAACTAGATTGTGAACAAGGGCTGTGTTCATTTTACTGTGTTTCAAATGATGTAGCAGGGCTGTAACAAGCAAGCGATGGACAGGCTTGGTTCTGCTGGATTTAGATTAACCTTTACAGGCAAGGCAGAATTAGATTATGAAAATATATTGGAAATGGCATCTCCTTAGACTGACTTTGTACTCTGCATTTTCTTAAGCTTTTTGTGACTTTAAATATTAGTTCGGGGCTCTGTTTGCATTTATAGAATGTTTTTCTGAAAATAGATAAGCACCAGGTCTTCAGGAAAAAAAAAAACCTTCTGCCTACTGAAGACAATTAAATAAAGGAANAGGGAGGGAGGGAGGGAGGGAGGAAGGAAGGAAGGAAGGAAAGGAAAAGAAAAGAACTCATTTCTGAATGGCTAATATTTCAGATATGAGCTCAGGTACGAGATGGCAAAAAAGGGAGAAAGAATTCAAGTTGTTTCATTGTTCGATGATAAGGATTTTTCCATCTGCTGGTTCAATATTAACTTGGTTTACGGTCACTTAGAACCAATACAATTAAAACTCTATTTGAAGTGAAACGTTTCAGAAGGGAAGAAAAAAAAGTGCACTAGAAACCTGAGAGATCCTGCCCTGGGTTATTCCCTGCCCTTCAGCAGGCAGGCTTTTATATGTATACAATGTGCAGATATGAGAAAACTAAGGTGTCACATACCCTTCGAAAAATCCTAGTCGCGTGCCTTAATAAATTCTAAAGAAGACGATTTTTTTTTTTGTGATTGAAAAGGCCGTGGACATCTGCTGGAACTTAGAGTTGGGGTGAGATAAAGCATATGTAGCTTCATGAGTGAGATGAAGAAACAGAAGGAACTAGAAGACTGGAGAGGGAGCATCGCTAACAGCAGAGCGCAGGAAAGTGTGAAAGCTGAGCCCCCGCGTGCAGAGGGCGCATGGTGGGAGAAAAGCACAGCGGTTTCATCCTCGAAGTTTCACAGCAGAGGACAGAGAGAGCAAGTGAGCCCAAAGTGGAAAAATTCCCAGTAACAAGGCAGAGGAAGGCTCCAAAGAGGAGCTCTCTTGGATCCCTGTGGATGGAGGTTTCTCCAAAAACTAAAACATGTGGTCTTGAAGCTTCACTGCATGATGGGTGTCCAAACAGTTTAGAGTAAGTGTGCCAACAAGATGTCTGTGCCTCCATGTTCATTGCCACACCATGCACTGTAGCTTTCCTATCCATTTTCTCAGTTCTTTCTCAAAATTCCATAACAACATCGGTTCATTTAATAGTGTATGGTAAGCTCTGACGTCTCTCCATTTCTTACTGTTCCTCTGATCAGAGGGTGAATTAAATAGCCTATCCTCGAACTCAGGTTTTCCATCTTCTTTTAATTGGATCTTCTGCTGGAACTTTCTACGGGAAGTTTTAGTTAGTAATATGTTCTTTGGCTCAAGTGTTTCCGTTTGGCTCCTTCACATGGTATCAATTTCTCTAGTAAACTCCTCATTTTAACCTTATTTGTTTAATTATTTTTATGTGCTTTCTTGCAGTTCACTGAGCTTTTGCAAAAGGATGGTTTTGAACTTTTTAATTTTTAAAGTTCAGCGCTGTTTCTTCATGTTACCTTATTTTGTTCCCTTACCATTTGTCTCTAGTTATTTATGATCACTTTTTATTCATTAAATTTGTTCATTGATAATTTTATACATATATGTCGTACGCACTAACAGTGCTCACCCCTTATCCTCCCATCTCCCTACTACCATGAACCTTGGTCCCATCCCATCCTTACAACAATTTACTTTCTTATTTTTAGATCTGTTCATTTCATCTCTGACCACTGAGTTGCCCAGAGCCATCTCTATGAACACAGGTTTGGAGCTATTGGTTAGTACGTGCAGGGATCACCGTGCAGGGATCACAGTCTGCACACTGAAGGTATTGACTCTTTCTCTCTCTGAGTCTATCAATAGACAAAAGTTGATCCGTAAATTTTAGGGCCCCTTAAATTCCTCCTTCTGCCATGACTCATTGCAGATAGGACCAGTCTTATGCTGACCAAGTGCAGGTACTTGCAATTCTTGTGGGTTAATAATTGCAACGACAAATGATTCTTTATGGAGTCTAGAAGACATCATTTCACACCCCTTAACCCAATCACCTTCTTGTTATTATAGAGTTATGTCCCCTCTTTTGCAATGTTACCTGATCCTTAGAGAGGTATAGTACATATGTCTTGTTGAGGCTTGAACCGCCAAGATTCACCTTTCAACATTTTGGACAGCTATTAGTCACTGAATCAGACAGCCTTCTAAATCTCTAGGTTTAAACCTACAGATAAAAGCTACTCTCTGTCTCCATCCGTCGCCAGACGAAGATTCTATGGTGATATTCGAGATAATCATCAGTGTGATAGTGGGGCAAGGCCAGTTCCGGCACCCTCTTGCTCTGCTGGAGATACAGAGACCCTCATCAGAGCAATGGGCTGAGCTCCCAAGGTTCAGTTGAAGAGCAGGAGGGAGAAGATGAGCAAGGAAGTCAGGAACACGAGGGGTTGGTCCACGCACTGATGCAGTGTGCCTGTTCTAATGGAAGCTCACCAAATCCAGCTGGACCGGGACTGGTGGAGCATGCAATCAAACGGGACTCTCTGAATGTGGCTGACAAGGGGGCTGACTGAGAAGCCAAGGACAACAGCACTGGGTTTTGATTCTACTGCATGTACTGGCTTTGTGGGACCCTAGACTATTTGGATGCAAAGCTTCCTAGGCCTGGATGTAAGGGGGGGGGCTATCTGAAGGGTGTCCGCAGGGTTACCTGCCCTCTCTTAAGGTGGGAGGGGGAGGGAGGAGGGGGAGTGGGGGAGCAGGGAAGGAATGGGAGGAAGTATAAATTTTGAATGGAAAAAAATTAAAAAGCTACTCTCTGCTTTATTCATTATCCTTATGATCTTGGGTTGATTTCAAAGGGCCCATACTGAGATTGTGGCCAGACAAGCTGCCAGAGTCTCCAGACAGGTTTCTTACTGGAGTTTTCTGGAAGACTGGACTGCTGCCTTGATCAGTGAGTCAGCAGTCCTGGTACATTGGACCACAATATCCCTCCTGCTGTGTAAGGGCATGGGTACTAACTACTCTAGTGTATTGGAGTCCACCGGCAAGGTCTGGAGCCTGGAACTACGTGAACCAGCCTGGCACTGAGGTAAGTCAAAAGCTATGAGCTGTGGGGTCAGGCAAGGCACCAGGATTATTAGAATGTGTATTTTCTTATTCTGCGCTTTACCCAGACAAAACTCTAACCTGGTTTCCTCGACTTCTATAAAGGAGTTTTTTCACACTGATATTGTTCAGATTGAACTTTTGATGCAGGGACATGAATTAGATACTACTCTCTTACCATTCTCAATGATTTTGTTTATTTGTTTTGTTTTTGTTTTCAGGATAGAAAGTTTGCTTTATTTTTAGTAACACATGGCCTTGAGGATTTTTCTCTAAACAAAGAAATTTCTTTGGCAGCACAAAATCTCAAAACTTCAGGATCAGTGTTAAGAGGATAAATTTGAGGGGTAATACAGTTCATCTCACATGCTGAATGTGTTGCAAGCTCTATTTCACCATTAAAATAAGATAAAACCACCTATTCATATATTTGCCACCAGTTACATACTAAGCAATTATATCCTAAGATCATTGCATACTTTGTTGTTATTTATTAAAATTCACCTTAGCTACTTAATAATTTATATAGACCCATAAAAATATCTAAGGAAAAAGATAATTTGTTATAAACATTTTGATTATTAAATATAAATGTTTAAATTTAAATATTATAATATATAATATATGATATAATATAATTATAGTATATTATAAATATAACATATAACATGTACTAAATATATAACACATATTATTTAAAAATTTATATTTGATTATCATATCAAATACATTCAAATATTTAAATCTCAACATTTTAAGGTAAGAATATAGATGCAAGTCAGTATTGAAACAGAATTCAGGACTATAAGGTTATGTGATGTCTTATGTCACATTGCTATTTCCATATTTGTTTGTTGCAAGGGTATGTGGTAAGAACATTAAAATGTTTGCTTCTGTTTTTCTCCTGATGATTAATTAGTCTCTCTTAGTGACTGTAGTATGTTTATTTATTTTATAGATTCTTTAATATTTTCATTTTTCATCTGTAAGGAATTGTCCCTATTCCATTAAATTTATTAGTCTCATTTCTTATTTTTTCTTTGTTGACATTACTTATCCTGGAACAACAACATTGTGAAGAGGTGAATAGGTGTCTATCCTTGCTCCCCACTATTAATGATACTTATTTTGTACATATCCAGTGAAAGAATTGCCTATACCTTTGCAGTTTTTATTGTTCATTTTTATTGTTCACAGTATATTATATTAGTAAGTGCATTACCATATAATTATTATATATTGAGTATAAACTACATCAACCCTGCATTCTTATCATTGTCATCTTCAGACGCCACCATTCATCAATGTAATGTAGCTTTGAGTTTTTTCTTTCTTTCTTGCTTACTCTCTCTCTCTATTTCTTCTTCTTCCTTTTTTATTGTTTGTTTCTTGAGGCAGGGTTTCTCTGTGTAACAGCCCTAACTGTCTCATAGCTAGCTCTGCAGACCAGGCTGGCCTCGAACTCACAGAGATCTACCTGCTTCTGCTCCCAAATGCTGGGATTAAAGGTGTGTGCAACCACCGCTTAGGTTTTAGTTCTCAGTGCAACACTAAATTTTTATATCTGTGATTAGTTTTATTTCCTTTTTTAGTTAATAAAGAATTTGTTGATCTAGTTTGGTTTCCTGACTTCTGTCAAATACGAATGATGTATAACCTTATTTATTGATAAACTTGGTATCCTTATCTCTTACTGAATTTTTTTTGTTTTTTTGGGGGGGTTTGGGGTTTTTGTTTTCTTTTTTATTAAAAATTTACACCTCCTCCC
>LOEQ01003068.1:101213-138587 GCA_001685075.1 Bramus lutescens | reverse complement strand
GTGGGTGAGTGCACCCCTCGCGGTCCTGACTTCCTTGCTCATGTTCTCCCTCCTCCTGATCCTCATTTGGAAGAAACCACTACTTAATAAGTAAGATAACAATTCAAGATATAAAACCTAAACATACATGTAAATAATGTACAAAATGTGCTCCTAGTTTCATTAAAAAAAAAACACTAATGAACATAGACCCTGAGATTTTTCCTGTGGCATGTCATTTCTTTATCTCTCCCTCATATCTAGCTAGGTCAGGTCACCCAACTAAAATAAAAAAAAAAAGAAATTCAATTAAAATACACCCTTCCTTCTCCTCCCACGCCCATGCTCCCAATTTTGTCAGGAGATTTTGTAAATTTCCCCTTCCCAGGGGAAGGAGGGGGAAAGGGGAGAGGGGAAGGAGAACTTGAGGAAATGGAATAGTTGAGATGAAGGAAGGACAGAGATGAGAGCCAGGAAAGAGATATTTTAAGTGAAGGGGCCATTGTGGAGCTAGAAAGAAACCTGGCACTAGAAAAATTCCTAGGAATCCACAAGGATGATCCCAGCTAAGACCCTAAGCAATAGTGGAGAGGGTGCCAGAACTAACTTTGCCCTGTAGTCAGACTGAGAACTATCTAAAATGTCACTACAGACCCTTCATCTGACAACTGAGGGAAACAGAGGCAAAGACGTGCAGTGGAGCACTGGACTGAGTTCCCAAAGTCCAGTTGAAGAGTGGGAGGAATGAGAATATTAGCAAAGAGGTCAAGATCATCATAGGGACGCCCACTGAAACAGTTTAGCTGAGCTAATGGGAGTCCACCAACTCCAGCTGGACAGGGAAGGAACAAGCATAGAACCAAACTAGTCCCTCTGAATGTGGCTGACAGTTGTATGGCTGAAACAGACTGTGGGGCCACTGGAACTGGCACCAGGATTTATCCTTTACTGCTTGTGCTGGCTTTTTGGAACGCATTCTCTTTGAAGGTATACCTTGTTCAGCTTAGATATAGTAGGAAGGGCCTTGGACCTTCCTCAAAACAATGTCTTACCCTCTCTGAGGAGTGGGTGGGGGTTGGGGAGAAGACAGAGGGAATGGGAAGAGAGGAGGGAGTGGGAACTGGTATTGGTATGTAAAATGAAAAAAAAAGATAGTTTGTTTTCTTTAAAAAAAGAAATCTCAAAAATAAAATTAAAAAAATACACATTCTTCTCAACAGCCTATGGAACTTAAAAAAACTTTTAAATGTTATGTTTTGCCTGCATATATGTATGTGCAGCACATGTAAGTACAGTTCATACAGATGCAAGAGAGTGCTGTTAGATCCTCTGGAACAGGAGTTTCAGATGATCATGAGCCACTATGTGGGTGCTAGGGATTGAACCCAATCCTCTGGAAAGCTACCAAATGCTCTTAGCCACTCGTTCATGTTTTCAGTCTCCAGGGAACAGTTTTAAAATTAAGTCACATTCTAAACCACAAATCTAGTGTTAACACCTAGAAAGGAACTGAAACAATACTTAGTAATTTTTAAAACCAAAAATGGTATGAAAAACTGCAGAGACTACATAAATGTTTGAGACTAAGAAATACACTTTTTCTCTTTTTTTTATTTTATGTGCGTGTATGTTTTACTTGTATGTATATCTCTGCACCACGTACATGCCTGGTGCCCAAGGACCCTGAAGAAGGTCTCAGATCCCCTGAACTGGAATTACAAATGGTTGTGAGCCACCATATGGGTGCCAAGAAGCAAACCCACATCCCCAGGAAGAGCAGCACTAAATGTTTGAAAGTGCTAAGACTTCACTACAGCTCCAGAAATACAATCTTGAGCGACTCATAGGTTACTGAAGAAATCAGGGTGGAAATTTTAAAATTCCTAAAATCAAATGAAAATTAAAATGCAACTTAATAGATCCTTTGGAATAAAATTAAGATAGTTCTTGGGGAAAAGCTAATAGTTATGAGATACTATGTTTAAAAACATCAAAATATAACTAATAAATAACTTAATGATGTACATCAAGGTCCTAGAAACATATGTACATTATAAACTCAAGAGCAGTAAGTGTCAAGAAACAATAAAGAGCAGAAAGGAAACTAATGAAATTGAAACAAAATAAAAATTAATAGATTTGTAAAAGGGTTTATTCTTTGAAAAATAAAGAATACTACAAAAGAAAAACAAAAGAAAGAAGACCTAAATTAATGAAAATTATCAATAAAAAGGGAGCAATATTACTATATATTCCAGTGAAATGAAAAGAAATAATTAGGGAGTAATTTGAAAACTTACTCAAAAAAATTCTGCAACATTCAATATAAATGACTAAACTCCTACACAAATATAACATACCTAAATTAAGTAAAAAAGATAAGTAACATAAACAGATTCATAACAATAAATGAGTTAATAAAGCACTAATAAAAGTATCCCAACAAATAATAAATGAATTAATAAATAAGTTAATAAAGCAATAATAAAAGTATCTCAACAAAGAAAAGCTTAGACCAGACTGAGTTACTTCTAGATCTTTTCAAACTTTTAAAGAGGACAATATACTAATGTTTCCTTAAACTGTTACATAATATAGAAATTAAAAAAGCACTATCAAGCTCATGTTATGAAACCATCATTACCTTGATACTAAATACATTAAGGTCATATATCAAACAAAGTTGCTTTTATCCCAAGATATTAAGGCTTTTGAACATATGCAAATCAATGTGTTCACTTCAGTATATAAACAGGTTAAAGAACAAGAAATTCTTGATTATCCCAATAGATGAAATAGCTTTTGACAAAGCTTAACAGACTATGGTGATAAAAAGCCCCGAGTAAAAGAGAATGAGAAGGAACATGCCTCAATATAATAAAATCTGTATATGACAAACCTATTATAATTATGAAATGGGGGAGATTCAAAGCATCTTCTAAAATCTGAAATAACACAAAGGTAACATTCTCTTCATTCTCATTCAATGTAGTGAGCAAAGTCTCAGCAATAGAGAGGAGAAATAAGTGCAAGATAAACAAATAGGAAAAGAAAAAATCAGACAATTTCGTTTGCAGACAATATGACTAAAGATTCATCTGGAAAATTCTTACACCTAATAAACACCTTCACAATAGAGTGGAATGCATAATCAATGAAGAAAAATCAGTATCTTTTTTCTGTATCAATAATGATCTCATTAGAATAAAATCTCGGAGCAGGGGATCCCATTCAGTATAAGGCTTTTGTGCACAACAGAATGCATGTGGAGGCCAGAGGACAGCTCTCAGCAATTGGTTCTCCCTTTCTCCAAAATGAGTCCAAGGAATAGAAATCGGGTCACCAGGCTTGGTGGAAATGGCCTTTACCCACTGAGCCACCTCATCAGCTACAATATAGCTGCGAAAAACAACTAATAATGAGTCTAACAGCACTGTAGAGAGAAAGTGGAAAATGGATCAAAGACCTTCCATCCTCATGGACTGGCAGAATTTATATTAAGAAAAGTTATAGGAATGAAAACAGTATACACACATGAAACAACTGTAGCAGTCTTTCTTGTTGGACTATATCTGGACCATCAGCCCACAAATAATGACCCAGAGACTTATTACTAATTATGAAATCCTGGTCTTTGGCTTAGGCTTGTATCAAGTAGCTCTTATAATTTAAATTAACCCATGTATTCATCCATATTCAGCCACATGGCATTACCTCTCTCCCATCTTGCCCTTCATGTTTCCTCTCTGTGTCTTATTCAGAATTCCACCTTTGTTCTTCCCAGAGTTCTCGCTCAGCCTGGAAGTCCCACCTATACTCATACTATAGTCTATTTAGCTTTTTATTATGCAAATCACAGCAATACATCTTTATATAGTGTACAAATATCCCATAATGTTTTCCCATTTTTGTCTAAATAAAAAGGAAAGGTTTTAATTCTAACACAGTAAAACTGTAAATAATAAAAAAAAATTATTAGGTATGAGTTATATTCACAGTGTTCACTCCATTTGCATTTGGCAAATTTAGAGAAAATATTCTATCTATCCTATCTTGGTAAGTCCAAAGTTTTGTATCTAATTCCCTCTCTGTCCTAACTCATATTACCAACCTAAGACTATCTTTTTAGAACTCAGAACATTTTCTTAGATTAAAAAAATTAAGCTTTTATATCTCTCAACCCTTATAAAATTTGTACCTCTTTTCTGAGTTTCATTGTTGAATTTTGAATTTGGTAACAAGGAAAACTGTAAGTAGTCTTCCTTACCATCAGAGGTCAGAGAAGGATATACTATCACCCGACAAAAACAGGAATTGCAAAGCAAACAACTGTAGTCACCTAAGGTTTCTCTCTAATGTTGAGACATCTATCTTCAGCCTATCAACATAGAATATTTGATAGACTTTTTTTGTGAAGCAGAAATTTCAAAGGACTCTCCTACTTTGTCTTGGCAAAACAGTAGTCACCTTCTTTTGTGTACTATTTATACAGTTTGGACAGCATATGGTCAGCAGTTAAGGCAAAAGCAGTTTCTTTTCCAGTGGCTAACTTTGCCACAATGAAAGTAAACTCCATACAGAGGTCCTTCAATGGCCATCATTCTTTCTTTGAAGTAAATTGATGCTGCCATGAGCAGACATGTTTCGCTGCCATGAAAAGCCTTATGTTATTAAAATATCCCAAATGGCATATTCTGTGGGTCTCTGAAGTGTTAGAAGACCATCTGTTTATCAAAAATATATCTTTTTGACTTTGAAAATATACCTAACATGGTCACAAATTTGATTACTAGATGACTAACTACTAACTTGTTTCCATTAATTATTCTAAATAATCTGTAATAATAACTTTCAAGGACTAGATGTCTACATTACATTTTTATATAAGATGCATATGTACAATACCTTAAACAAGAATAGAAACATATATAGTAGACAAAAATAATCTTAAATTTATATCATTATACAAAAATTCATACCAATGTTAAATATTTGCGACCAGTAGTTGCTTTTTAGTTTAGAAGAAGATTCAATAATCTACCCTTTTCCCTATCATTTCTGTACTATATCCCCCCACTTTCCCTTCAGAATGATATTTCTGTATCTCATCTCCCTTGCTTAGTTTCCTCTATTACCTGACCAGTAACAATTTACAAACACCCCTCCCATATGATGACAAACATCCATAACCCACTATTGACCAAGAACCACCCACTCCTTCTTCTTGGAAATGTGGGTGATATGTTGTTAAAATCACTTCCTTTCGTCAGAAGGTAACAGCATCTTTATAAGATCCTTGGAAAATTGGGATAATGGTCAAGTCCTGTGGAAACTAGCTGTAATGTTTGTTGTCCAGTCTCTGTGTAATGGGAAAGTGCAGGGCTTGTCTAAAGTTCTAGACAGAGTAATCTGTGATGCTGTACCACCTCAGCTAGCAGCTTTGAAGTTCTTCTGGATGCAGAATTTTGATGAAACTGGAACAAAGGCATTCTGAGAGGCTGGATCACTTAGACTACTTGTGTTCATTGGTATTTGATTATTTTTTCTGAAAACACATATTTTAAAAGGTAAATATATATCGGTATTATAATACAAGTATGGAATGTGTGGTTTGTACATGTCAGCTAAAGATGATTTTGTTCCATGTTTGAGTAGGTAGAAGGCGTCTATTAACTTTATAAGTCCATTTGGACTTTATAACAAAGCCTCTATTCATGCAATATGAAAGGATACCTTGCAATAATAAGTCACAAGGACTCTGTAGCCAACAAGATGTATCATTTCTCATCCAGTTTCATAGCTGTTCCCCTAGCAGATGGATCAGCATATATGTCACCTGTGCCTGTCCTATAACTTTTCTTGTTTTTCTTCCTTTGTGTTTATAATCAAGGTTTTCAGAAGGTCTCCCAAGGTCAAAATTGAACTCTATTAACCTTCAAGAAATCCATAGCTTTTCCTTTCCCATGAAAACAAAAGCATAACATCTCCCCAAATGTAACATATTTTGTGATTTCCATTTTAAAGTTAAGACATCTTTAAAAAAAATAAGCTGGCTTAATTTAGGTGTTTCTATAATCCAATGTCTCTCAGCAGCTACTGTTTTTTATTAGCATTTTAAAAATTTTAAGTCAACAAAGCACCATACAAGACCCACACACCCTGTGTATTTCCCATCTTTACATGGCTTTTTTCTTCTATGTTACTTTACTCTCCCGTTAAAGACTATGCTTTATTATTTTTAAACTGCTTATTTATTTTTCTATGTCTATACCCATTTTCTTTATTCAGTATCTAAGCAAATTTTTAAGCATAATGTACATGTTCAGAGGTTTTTCTGTCTGGACCCGACTTTCCTCATGTCTACAGGTTTTGTTTGCTTGTTTGTTTTTGTTGTGTTGTTTGTTTTACCAAGTGAGCCAAACTTTTAACTGCTAAGAAGTTACTAGGTCCTCTACTGCATGGCTCCACTTAGCGCATGGCGTGGCAGCTGGCTCTGCCCACTTGGTTCTGTGGGAATAGCTCATGTCATGGGTACCAGCCCTTGGAGCCTCATTTTCCTGGCCCAGCTCTGGTAATTTGCTGTGTCTGCCGCAGCAGGCATTTGTACACAGTGATGGCTGTTCAAGTGCTCAGCTCCATACCTAAGCCTCTTAAAAGAGCCTCAACTCTGGACACAGAGCCTACTGAGAGATCCCAGGAGCTAGGGAGCAGCACTAGGAAGATGCTTGTTCAGAACTTTCATTTTAAACTTTCTCAGGCCGTATGTGGATATAGACATTGGATGCCATATGTAGCAGTCTTTTTTATTGGATTGTCTTTGAGCCACCAGCCCACAATTAATGACCTAGAGACTCATTAGTTACTATGAAAGTTTAGCTTTTAGCATAGGCTTATATTAACTAGTTCTTATAATTTCAATTAACCCATTTAAATAGTCTATGATCTACTGTGTGGTATTACCTCTCTTCCACCTTCCACCTCCTGTTTCCTCTCTGCGTCTGATTCGCAACTCCACGTTTGTTCTTCTCAGAATTCTCTCTCTGCCTGGAAGTTCCATTTTTATGTCCTGCCTAGCTATTGGCCATTCAATTTTTTATTACACAAATCACAGTAATATATCTTCACATAGTGTACAAATATCCTACAACAACAAATATTCAACTGCTCATCAAACTAGAAAAAAACAATTCCAAAATTTCTATAGAATCACAAAAATGCCCTACTGAAACAACGCTAGACAAAGAGTGCACTGCTAGAGGGGTGTCCCAGTACCTTATTTCAAACTACATTACAGAGTCAGAGAGACAAGAACAGCGTGGGGCTGGCACAAAATTAGGCATGTAGACTAATAGAATAGAATAAAGGATTGGCAAATAAACCCAAATAGCTATGGTCAACTAATTTTTGACAAAACACATAAAGGCATACACTGGAAAAAAAGACAAATGATACTGGGAAACAGATCTCCATGTATGGAAGAATAAAATTTATCTTACACAACCTCCACAAATGTCTATTGGAAATGGACCAAAATATTAACATAAACATGAAATTGCTTGAGGAGAATCTTCCAAGACAAGGATTTTCTGAAAAGACAAAGAATTAACAAATGGGAACTGGAGAGATTGTTCAGAAGATAAAGGCACTGGCTGCTCTTCCAGAGGACCTGGGTTCGATTTCCAACAAACACATGGCAGCCTGCAGTTATCTGTAGCACCAGTTTTTGTGGATCTAACAGCCTCATACAGACACACATGAAAGCAAAACACACCAATTCACATAAAATAAAAATGACTAAACTACTAAAAATTAAATTAAGCACATTAAAATTTTCTAAAAAGAATTAACAGGTGGAATTAAAGGCAATTTAAAAATTTTGTCAAAACTAAGGAAACAAACACTAGAAAGAAGAGAAAGTCTACAAAGTGGAAAAAACCTTTGCCAACTACATGTTAACAAGGGGCTTAATTAAAATCTAGAATAACTAAAGTACTGAGAGAATTGGGGGGAAAAAGTCATACCATCAGTAAGTGGACCATCGAAATGGAAATACAATTCTCAACATATGAAACACAAATGTCTAGTAAATACTTGAAGTCAAGTGTTCAATATCTTTAACCATTAGGGAAATGTAAAATAAAACTGCTTATAGACATTAATTTAAAAAGAGGTCATAAAAAAGATGAAAAAAGAGGTCATGAATTTGAAAGAGAGCAAAGATGGGGATATGTGAGGGTTTGAAGGGAATTCAAAAAATGATGTAGTTATATTATAATCACAAGATACAATGTTTTAAAAAAGAACAAAACATGCCATATAGATTCTGCCTTACCCTACTCAATGACAGCAAAAGTTAGTGAGGGTCTGAGAAGAAAAAAGAACTCTTAAACACCAGTGTAGTGTGTAAATTGATGTATGTACTCTGAAAACTGGTGTGTAACTTCTCAAGAAACTGAAAACAGGGCTGCAATATGAATTGACTGTATATTATCCTTGCATATATTCCCAAAGAACTCTAAGTCAACATACCACAGAAATACTTGTACAGCCATGTTTACGCCTTCATTATTCCCAACAGATTGGAAATGAGAACAGCTTAGATGTCCATCACCAGATAAATAATTGTTTTTAAATGTGGTTTGTACATACAAGGAAATTTTATTTAGCTATAAAGAAGCATGAAATCTGCTATTTGCAGAAAATTATTGGACCTAGATACCATTCTGTTGAGGAAAATAAAACAAATTCAGAAGAACAAATAGTATATTTTCTTTTTTAAGCAGAACTTACATTTAAATTTTTGTGTACAAGTATGTGTGGAGAGAGAGAGAGAGAGAGAGAGAGAGAGAGATCACGAAATTGGAAAGGGAATAATGAGAGGGGAGAAGTGCTCTTAGCGGAGGAAGGGGAGCGATGATATAATAGGTATGATGAGAGCAGACATGAGGTCTCCTTTGGGAGGCAAAGACAGAGAGAGAGGCTGGGGCAAAAAAAAACCAAGGAAGATGTTGACAGGAGTGAATTACAACTGAGGAAAGTGATATGTATTATAAAATGCAAAAGAAAAACATGTTACTAAGTACGCTAACTTTAAAAATTAATTAAAACTAAAAAACAAAATCCATTATCTTGTATGCTGACTTAAATAAGCAATGAAGCAAAAATAGTTATAAACATTGACTAAAGATGTGGTTCAACCACAGTCTTCTTGCCTACCATGCGTGAGGCTCTACATCCATTCCATAGTAAGTAAATAAACAAATAAAATGAAGTGAAATGTAGCAAGTGTACGGTTGTTATCACAGTAGCACACTGACTCTTGTACTCGAGTATATTAGTACACTAGAGAGGGACTCCCAAATATACTAGTATACCTAGAGGTACTCCTAAATCTAATTCCGGAAAATGTATTTCATTTATCTTGCACATTTGGAATCCTTTTTTTCAATGATACACACACACATACACACACACAAAATGTAAGTTCTGCTTAAAAGAGAAAATACACTGTGTTTGTGTTTCTGAGTTTTGAACATCTAAAGTAGACCATGTGGTTGGGGGAGTGCTTGGTGATGAAGCTGTTTGCCACAAAGGTGTGAGGACCAGAGTCCAGTTCTGCAGCACCCATATCAACGCTGGGCACCCACCTGTAATTCCACCTCAGAAGTAGAAACAAGATGATCAGAGCAAGCCTCTAGCAAGACAGCCATACTATAGAGCTCTGAGTTAGAGAGGACATGCTCGCCGAGTAAGGTGGAAGAGTGACTTAGGATGATTTCTAACATCCATCTCAGGTCTTTGCTTGGACACCTGCATACGTAGAAGGGAGGTGGGGAAAGAAGAAGAAAACAATGGTGGTCCTCATCTTGTCAGACGTATTGAAGAACACAGGCTTTCCTCTGCAATGGACCAATGTCGTAAAGTTTAAAACATGGAGTAGAGTTGGCTGATTAAGGAAGGTAACAAGCTGAACAAGACAACAATTGATTGTTTTTCCTTACACTACAAGGAATTGTTAGAAAAAAATCAAAAGGCATGAGAAAAAAATGGAAGAAATCCATCCTCTTGAAAATGGGAGGACGGGTGAGAACTCCACTCATCTGGGGGCATAAGGGTGTTTAGAACACCGATGATTACTGTGCCAGTTTTAGTAAAGTCCCAGTTGTAGTTTTTTCTCCAAAATCCATGACTTCACTAGCCCTTGGTAGTTGTCTATGCTTCCAACAGCATAAGTCCAATAAGAGATCTGTTTCCTACCACAAGATACCGCATGCCACTGCTGCCACGCTGGTTGCTGCTGTGGTTCACAGCCATCTATTGGTTGCTTCCCTCTCTGGGGAGGTTGTATGATAACTTCTTGTACCATTTGAGCCAGTCTTCAGGGAGGAGGTTTTCATATCAGATGCATTTCAGGTCCTGAGTCTTGTGTCAGAAATGCATTGCATCTTCAGCAACAGGAATTTACCGTCTACCTCTGAGCCACTAGAGAGGGAAATAATAGTAGCTTATAGTGTTTGGGGATTCCCTTGAACAACCCTAACCAACAATGCAAAAGGGGGCTCTTAATGCTTAGTGTCCAGAGTTGTTAGTGTGTAGACCTTGGGGGAATACTGTGAATTCAGATAAGGAAATATCATTGACACTTTCTATGTATATGTAGGTATGTGTATATATGTATACTCCGGCTTAAATGTTAGATAAATAAATATGACATCTTACGATTTTTTCAAATATCTTTGTTTTTTCAGCCTCCTTCTATATTTGTCATCCTCCCCTCAAAGTTTTCCCATCCTCCCGCTTTAAATCATTCATACTATGTTATTCCTTTCTCCCTTGCTACCCTTGCTCCCCACACTGGTTATCTCTTACTTTCCTAACTTCTTCAGTTATTCCAGGTTATGTACTCACTTCTGAAGACTTAGAGAAAGAAAACACAAATAAGGAGCATGGGAAGTCTATCTTCCTGGACCTGGGTTACTTCACTCAATATGATCGTTCCTAGTTCTACCCATGTACCTGCTGATTTCACGATTTCATTTTACTTTGCTTTTGAAGAGTATTCCAGCATATATGTGTGTATATATACACACCACATTTTCATTATCCATCTATCAGCTGAAGGAAACTTAGGTCGTTTCAATTTCCTAACTACTGTCAATAGAGTGGAAATAAATATGGCTGAGCGAGAATCTGTGGAGTAGGATGTCCAGGTCTTTGGAGGAAAATGGGAGGTATCATTTAAGTAATATGGTAGATTTATTTTTAGCTTTTTGCAGGTTCTTCACACTGACTTCCACAGTGGCTGGATCAAATTATAAACAGAGAACAAGAGTTCCCTTTGACCCACATCCTCTACAGTAAGTGTTATCAATTGTTATGTTTCCTTAAACCCACAAGTAAGCACAGTTTCCACCCCTCATCAAAGAAACTTCATCTTTCAATAGACGGGCGCCATTACAGAAAACCACAACAAATTAAAATTTAAAGAACAAGTGATTGCGTGATGCCAAGTCCCAATATATCTCCAACATAGTTTCCACACCAAAGGTTCAGAGATCACGGCAAAAGAGGTAGGCAGAAAGAGTTAGGGGAACAAGAACAGGACATTTTCTGTGAGATTGACTCATAGAAATGTCAGAGAGGCTCATTAACTTGGCTGCCTAAACAAGACTTTAACAATGACACCAATGGACATGCTAACATGGAAGGAGAAAAGTTTGTGGGGACCAATACTAGATAGGACTGCAGGCAACTGGGGAGAGCTAAGAGCAAGAGAAATGCTATTCCTCAATGAGGAGCTCCCCAAATGGCTACTGAATACCAAATGGTAGCCCTGAAATTATATACATGTATGTAACTTTATATAGATTGAGTGGGTTGCATTTATGTATATAATACATACATGTGTGTATTATGTGTGTATTATGCATATATAATATATATACATGTGTATATATGTTAAAAAAGAGGTCATGAATTTGAGAGAGAGAGGAGTGCATGGAAGGGGTTGGAGTGGAGAAGGGAAGAAGGAAATAATGTAATCATAAATTTAGAGCAATGAAAATGTAAAGAAAATTTAAATAAAACCTTTTAAGTGGGGTTGTTACATGAAGTCATGTATATTATGTGAACTCTTGGAAGCTTTTTATGACTGTTAATTTATTTTATCATTATTATGAAATGTATCTCCTTGCTCCAAAAATAAAAACAATCAGATGAAGGGGAAAGTGCTCTCTCCCAACAGCAAGAATTATAACTATATTCATAAACAGCTTTTGTGTCTGGAAAGATGGCTCGCAAAAAAAAATTTTAAAAAGAAAAAAAGGAAGATGGCTCAGCACTAAAGAGAAGTTGCTGCTTCTGCAGAGGACCAAGTTTGTTTCCTAGCACTGATATCATGCTACTTGCAAACACTGTGGCTCTGGTTCCAGAGGACTACTATCTGCACTGCCCTAACATAGTTAATATGCATATGGTCAACATGAATAAATTGAAAAATAGGAAATAAATGTACCTTTAAAAAGAAAATGGCTTGCAAATATTTAGATGTTTCATCTCAAATTGAGTTAGGATTATCATATCAAAATTGGTGTTGGTAAAGGTGGAGAGGTACAGGAAAGGGAATCCTTCAGAAGCACACATGTCACCAACAATCACCTAAATGCACACGTTTTCATTGGCCACATGCCACCTAGTATTATACTTTCTAAAATAATTTTATATCTATTATATATTTTTTTAAAAAAAACTTTGATTTGAACATATTCTCTTCCAGATTCTGATTTTAAGAAAAAAACACAATATATTGGTCCCTTTGCTTCAAGGGACTTACCTTTTGAAAGGCAGGAGTTATAGAGACAATTGTCAGGAGGCACCTATAATAAATCAGGAAGGAAGGCTAAAGCTAAAACAAGCTGTTGTGCCATGAACGCTCAGAGAGGGATCTTTAATCAGACTAGCGAATGGAGGATTTGATATAATTCTGATTCTGAAAGAATGACTAAGGGGTATAAAAGAAAAAGGTAGAAAATGTAAGGAGAAGGATGAGTGTGTTGTCAGAAAGACCATGCAGAGTATGAAGTCTTAGAAAACAGTGCAGTTTGGAGGAACATGATAGATTACTTAAGCAAATAACATTAACAGCGCATGGTGACACAGGTCTGCAATCCCAGATTCTCAGAGACTGAAGCAAGAAGATCATGAACTCAAGACTAGCCTGGACAAATTAGTGAGGCAAGTCTTGAAAAAAAAATGCTGCATCTGGAATAGCTTGGATGCTAGAACTCTGACTAGGGTCAGCAAAGGAATGAAAAATGACAGAAACACAGACCATAGATACATAAACAGAAAAGTTGGGATCAGGTGGGCTATGTGCACTCTAAGTGTAGCGGCACCAGCTAGGCAACAATTTGGAGTTAGTTACTCTTGGTAGGAGTTCGCTGGAGGGGAGATGTCTCAGAATGTTGATTATATATATATCACAGGAGAAGGAGTTAGCTATTATTGGTGGAAGTTTTCTGTAGGAGAGCAGTCTCAGGATGCAAACATCTGGGAGGAGAAAGCTATGGCTGCTAGTTTTCGCACACATTGGTCAATCATTTGAAAACACTCATACCTGTACACACTATCAATGTTTACACTTAGACCAGAGGAATGCTCTGCTATTCTTCTGAGCCTGACCGAGGAGAAAGGCTTTACCATTTATATAGGTCTGAAGCACTTGGTCCTTGATATAACCAAGGCCATGTCGGCAATATACATCGAGTCAGAACTTTATCTTCTCTTTATATAGTCACTCAGGGCTTCCTCTGCTCCCCACAGAAAATTGAACCCCAAAATGGCAAAAGATATATCTCAGTGGTGGGGAACTGGTCTGGTATGCACAAGGCCCTAGGTTCAGTCACACTGAAAAATGACCTGAAAAGGTAACTTCCAGTCATCTAGGAAATGATCAAGACACAAAGTGCAGGGTACTCTAGTAACAGAGTCGCATTAGGAGAGGAACTAAGTTCCGTGGAATGTTAGTTGAACTATGTAAAGACATGTTGCGTTTCTTTACCCTGCCTACCTAAGGAACCTGATCAGTCTAATAAAAAACTGAATGGCCAATGGCAAGGGAAAAGGAATAGGCAGAACTTCTGGGCATTGAGAGTAAGTAGGAGGAGGAAATTAGGCTCAAAAAAAGAGACACCAGGGAGATTCCAGGGGACAGCCAGCCAGACACAGAGGAAGCATGAAAGAAAGGTAAAAAAGCCTGGAGTCAAAATGTAGACGAATAGAAACAGGATAAATTAAGCTAAAAGAGCTAGTGGGACAAGCCTAAGTCCTAGCATTCATAATTAATAATAAGTTTCCATGTCTTTATTTGGGAGTTCATTGGCAGTCTAAAGAAAAATTCCAACTGTAACGAAGAGATCTTAGTTGTATAAGAGATTGATGTTTTGGAGGAAGTATTACTTTGGAGGGATGAGAGGGAACAGAGGACAAGAATGACTTCTTACTTGCTAAATCCATATGACAAGCTGGACAATGTTCTAATTTCTAGAACACAGCCTCTCTTTCCTTCAAAACTACATAACCCTGTGTATCATTTAGAGTGCCTTCAATCTAAGCCCATCCTTGTGGTGAGTCCCTCTTAACGGAGTTGAGTAAGTGGAGAGCTATGTTCAGGACTACGTTGTGATAAGAACCCTGCTTTAGACTTCCAGGAAAAGCTACATCCTAGTATGCAAACAAGGATGGGACAATATATGCCCACATTGCGCCACTTCGTGCCATAATTATTCAGTTCTTCATAGCTAACATAACAACTGACCCTTTGACAATCGCTAGTAAACTTTTTCCGCTGTACATTCTTATATTGAAATAACATACCTGGAAGGCAGTAGGAGCTTTTCTATGAACCACAACAATAACCAGCAAGGCGAGATCCATAAAGGTACAATAGAGGTACTCCTATCTTTTTGATAACCAACAACAGTCTAATTTGATTTAACACCTGCTCAGCAGGAGGAAAATCATGCTGGGTACTGGAAACCTAGCTAACTACCCGGAGCTAGAGAGATCATGGATCTTAGAAGAGGGCCTACCACTACCACTTTACTAAACCAATAGAGTTCTTAAGTGTATTCTAAATAGCCATACTTACACCCACAGGTAAGTGTAGCTCTCACCTCTCATCAAAGCAGCTTCTCTTTGCTGTAAGGACCACTACAGAAAACCACGCCTGGTAAAAACACAGAGACCCAACTGACATGAAGTACCCAACTTAGACATCTGCAACACAACGCCTGTACCTACGCATCACAGCAGAGAGGGCAGGAAGACCGCAAGAAGCAAAGGAATAGCAAGTCTGCTGTGAGAGTGTGTCCCTTAGTAATGACAGGGACAGTGCAAACATGATACTTTCAAGAGTATCGCCGCTAAAACAAGACCCGGGGCCCACAAGGACATCAATGGACACGCTAATGTTGTGCCGAGGAATTTCATGGGGCCCAAGTCCTAGGCAAGAACTACAGGTAACTAATGACTTCTGGGAGAGGGAGAATTAGTCTTTCCCAGAAATGAGACCCCTAATTGGTTAGCCAATACCAAGTAGTCAGCCCTGAAATCATATTCATACAAACAACACTAAAGAGACTCAGCAAGTTAGGTGTGTGTGTAACAATAATAATCATAGAAAAAAAGACATCTTGAGCTTGAAAGGGAGGCCATGGAAGTCTTGGGAGGAAGGGAAAGGACAAAATTATGTAACTATATTTTAATCAATTTTTTAAAAGATTCTCTGTCATCAGATGCTTTGTTCCATATGTGGTTCAACCTACTCCATATGAGCAGTCAAAGAATAAATGACAGAAAACTTGTGACTCAGGTTCCAGCACTGCAAACATTACCGCAAGTTTTGCCCACAATATTTGGCATTGATCACACTTTCTCTTGAAGCACGAGTCAGGGACAAAGGTCAGGGCACAGGGATTAACTTTTCCTATATATCTATCTACCCAAGCTGTCCATCACACCAAAAATGCAGGTGCACATACAGGGATGGGAGAAGTAACAGTAGCAAAGATTTAAAAAAAAAAACACAGTTGTAGATCTTAAAAACAAATCTGGCCATTATTGTTGGTAGGATCTAGTGCTTTTGAGTTTAAAATGAATGGACTTCATATTTTAGTTCAACTGGTCATTTATCCCTAAAGTCTTTGCAAACAAGAAAAGAGTGTGTGTCAAGTGTATGTCTCCTAAGCACACATTCATGAGCCTCTCACACTCTTAAATAAATTATTTGCTAAGTAATAACTGAATATCATTTTATTTTTCCAATAACAGGATATTATATTTATAAAAGCCACGTGGGTGATTTCACTGTGCTGTGTGCCAATGAGTATGACATTTATGAACAGATAGAACACTTTTATTTCAGCTTTCCATTTTTGTGATATAGAAAATTAAATCTACATCAAATTTAGTGAACACATTTATTACATATTATATACATTTTACAAATTATAGTAACATGCATTTAAATATTGTATAGCCGATGTTACTTTTTCTAAACCCTAGGGATTGTGGTGTATTCTATGGGAAATACACTCATACTTTCAAGTTTATATGGCTTGCGAACTAAAAATCTCGGAGTTTTATTTATATCCCTTTGTTTTGAGCACTCATCAGAGGAGTTGATGTGTGCGCCAAGTAGAATACATGAGAAACTCATATGCATCGTCCCTGTTTTTTTGCCTCTTCCTCTGAAGCCCAGTCTGCTAGTCCCAGGGCAGTATTTACTCACCAACTGTGAGTGACATCATCTCCTCACATGTCATCCTGCACATCGACGTCAGAGAACACACTGGAGATATACAATATTCCCCATAGGGCCAGGTAAAGGGAAAAGCTGCTCCTTGCACCCATAGGTTTGAATGATGCAAAGCAGGTCAAGTTAAAGAAAGATCTCTTCTGTGAAATTCAAAGGCAAAAGAAGAGTTCAAATTGAATCTTTGACAGACATTGCTTTTAAAGAGACCTATCACCAAAGCGTGCTGCTCTCCAGGTGATTCCACGTATATTTTTAATGCAATTCGTGTCAGTATTGACACTGTGTTTTGACAGTAAGAGGAATTAAAATGATCCTGAGCACCTCAGGTGGCTCTATTGACACATCAGATTATGCTTAATGTTTCACCGGCAAAGCAAAGAGAAGCAAAGGACTATTGTGAGTGGTTATTAAAGCTCTTTCCCAGCCAGGACATTGTACCTTGCATGGAGGAAAAGTTCAAATAGAATCTGAAGGCTTTTAATGTAAAAAAGACTCTGTACCTTTTAAAGGCTATGTTCATTCTTCTCAGAAGAAATATACAAAAATTGGATTTTTCCGAAGGACTTAGAATGTCCTCTCTCAGAATTCCCTGGTTCCAGAAGCCTACAGGGGTGTGAGCACAGCAGACTCCAGGCCTGGAGGTGCCATGGTTTACCTAGATGATGCCAGAGGGTCCGGGTCTGGCCTCTCCACAGGGAATATCAAAATCAGGCCTCTGAAGTGTCTGTGTCTTCCTGAACTGTGAAAACTCATGCAATGCTAAATCTAATCATTCAGAAGGGGCCAATAGAGAAGACCATTGGTGCTATTCGTTAAAAAAAAAAATACTCTTATGGCTGAATTCAGAAGAAAAAAGTAGAAAAAGCATTTAAGACTATCTGTTCATGGGGCCAAAGGTGATGCCATGCCTAGGAGCTATTTTTTCTCTAAGACACAAACATATCTAGCTAAACTCTACCAGGAAGGTTGGCCATTATATTTTATAGTTTTTCACTTTATGTATTGATTTGTTTTAATTGACTACAGAATATGCATACATTTGCTGCTTCTGACATGACATGGTGGACAATGAAGACATTGTAGAATATTGGGTATTTTGTTTAAGATGGAAACAAAGACTAGCCATCTTAGTATTTATTCAAGGATTTAAAAAATACCTGTCCCTCTGCTGGGAAACATTGGCATTCTGTATGTGTAGAAAACTTCGGGTTCCTAGACTTAACATGAACTATAACAAAGTGGGAATTTGTTACTAGGAATAGACTTAGAGAAAGTATGTGTAACATTCACCCTACCTTTTGTTTCTCGGTGGTCATTGTGTGTTTGCTTGCTGTTTGTCCAATTCAGTGCAGCTGGGGGACAGAAAGTACCTGCTCTTCCCTCAGACTAAGACTATAGGATTTCCAAAACATTTCTTTGTTGGTGTGTTTGTATAAAAATCTAAGTGGAAGAAAGCAGATAATTTGCCTTAAAAGACGTATTTTACAGCTATCTGCGAAAAACAGGCAAGCTTGCCTAGTGCTGGGAATCACAAAGCGTTTTCTTCTGAAAGCTTTAGAAATGCTTTTCACCAGACAGATGGGAGATTTAAAATGGACAGAAATAGATGGCGGAGCTCAGAGGGACTTACCTGTATGGCACTGCTCCTTGCCTCACAGGCTAACACCTCCAGCTCTTTACAATGCCTGTCAGCTCTGACTCGCCTGCTGCCAGCCAACACACGATGGCAAATAAGGACGTGCAAGGAAAAAAGTGTCTAAGTGGGATTCGAATCAGCAGGACACAGGGCTGAGCCAAGCTCGATCACAGACTGCCTGTGAAGTCTGGCTTCTCCCACAGGAAGATCAGGGTGGTGAACTCATGCCTGAGTGGGGATAGAAAGAATGAATGGCAGTGTCTGCTCAGGCTCAGAACACAAGGACAGTTTAGTTTTCTTTCCTGGAGCACATTCATGACCTTCATAGGGACATATTGAGGCTCTCCTTCCTGGAGTACATGCATGACTTTCCCAGGCAAATCTTGAAAGAATCCTGCACATAAAAGACCTTGTTTTTGCACAGCCAAGTAAGAAACAACCTGCCAGTGACAGCTTTCCATTGCTGTACTTGAGCCAAAGGTGCTTGCTATATGCAGTGTACTATATGAGCCTCAAATCCCCAGCAGCATGCAACTGGCCTCTGGTGAACTCCCCCAACATGGGATGCATTTTCGACCCAACTGAGCAGAGGTCCTAAGAGGTTTTTCTTGCCATGGTGTGGGTATCTAACACCATTCAATCTCCATCTACAGAGAAAAGCTGGGGTTTTGTTAAAGCTTTTTATAACTCTTACATTTCTAATTACTTCTGTATGAGTGAAACACGATGGTCCTTTTAATCACTGAGAGGCAGTTTCTTCAGTTACCACTATGTGCAGCTTTAGCTGACCAAGGTATCTACACAGCTGAAGACACAGAACTCCGTCATACTACTCAACACAGCTGAGCCAATGTCTGTCTCTCCACTGCTTCCCCAATAGGCAGAATAACGAAGCCCTGTGGTCCATCACTAGCCCCAGACTATGCTTCTCTGCACACTACCAACAAATAACTATTTGGTAAAAAGAATGCACTGTATTTTTTAAATCTCTGGTTGCATGTGTTGAAACATAATCACCTAAGAATAAGTATATAGCCATGTAAAAAGATATAAATATGTATAAATGATACAATTTCTATATAATTAATAAAAGAAGGATACATGATCTGATAGACTTCATATCTCTTTTAGAAGGAGACAGAGAAGGCAGAAGAGTAGGAAGAAGTTAGAAAAAGGAAGACAGAAAGGAAAATAAGCTCATCGTATAGAAGATTGGAAGAACTAGACAAAATCTCTTCAGATTTTTGTGGGAGCTACTTACTCCATACCCCCACAGAACCCTCTAAGTCCTGTTGCTTCTCGTGATCCATGAGCTGCAAATCAAGTTTGAATTATATCAAATCATTTTCAGCTCTTAGATCTACACATTACCCAAATTCTCCCAAATGCAAGGGTCTCCTCTGCAATTTGTTTGGTTAGGCATTTCCCCAATCTAGCACAGTTTTGATTATTGCGTTAATAGGTTCAATCAACAAATACATACTAAGAAACCACCAGTGTACTCCAGGGACCTATTGCACAAAAGGTACAGAATATAAAAAGTTCTGTTCTTCCCAAGACTGAGACATCTACATAAAAGAGGCGACAGGAAGATTGTAGCTGCCAGAGGTGGAAGAGAGCTGCAAGGAATCAGCATATTTTAGACACAACGGGAAGCATGCTCATAGGAACTCACAGAGACTGTGATGGCACCCACAAGTTCTACTCAAGCTCAAGCCAAACAAAAGTCCAGCATGGACAAGGGGAAGTAGACACAAAATGGCACCCATAGTGAAAAAGCTATTCACAATTGATAGCAACTAGGAGAGGGAAGATTACTTTCCCTCTATGGAATGACACTGGCTGTACTAACCACATTCCAGGGCAAGCTCTGTGCTCAGTAGTAGCTGATTAACACATAAAACTTCACAGTGTGTGTGTGTGTGTGTGTGTGTGTGTGTGTGTGTGTGAAAGAGAGAGAGAGTATGTGATGGTGTCTTTTTGTTTTGGTTTGGTTTGGTTTGGTTTGGTTGAGATATTTTTATGAGAGAGAAAGAACATGAAGTTGAGTGGGTAGGAAGTGGGAAAGAACATGGGGAAGAGATGGAGGAGGGGAAGAATATGATCCAACTATATTTTATAAAATTGTCAAAGCATAAATAAAAAACATTAAAAAATTTTTAAAACATACTGTCCTTAAATATAGACAGCCTAGATACATGAAGAAGAAATTAGTAACCAAATGTAACATGGACAGATACAATGTTAACATTAAGTTCATGAAAGTAGACATGGAAAGTGAGCATAACTCAACCTGAGACACTAGACGGCTTCCTAAATGAACAATGAAGTTCACTGGGTGCAGAGGAAATATCCAATTCCCAACCATATCTCAAATACGAAAATGTTTTCCCAAACAATGAAATACAATATGCCATGACAAGGATATACACAACAGTGTTGTGTTTATGCAGTATAAGGAGCCCAGAGCACAGCATAAAGGGAAGAGAGCAGCAAGAATCACAAAGAACTGATCCTAAAATCAGCAAGAACTGTCAGCGATTCTCATCCAGGCAAATATTGTAAATACATCTACAGTTGGAGAGAGAGAGCTGTGGCTGCAAAGTAAAAAAAGCCAAAAGTAAAGTGAGCGTTGGCGATATCAAGGAGCCCACCCACCTAGAAATATAGAAGTGACTAGACCTGAAAATTAGGCTGTAAAAATGTGGGGGAAATTAGAAAGAGACTTGAAAAGCTAGTTGGAACTCTTAGCTGTGGTAGGGATAGGAAAGGTATCAGAAATGATGCTTATGTTCCTATTGTTGGTCAGTCGATGCTTTCAGAAACACATTAAGAATTGGGTTAATGTAACCAAAATACATCATATACAAGCATGAAAAATGTCCTGAAGAAACCATGATTTTTATAGCATTAATATAAAGAAAGTAAGAAAACAAAACTAATGGTGAACTGTGGTTAGTATCAATGTTGTAACCATTGCTGTGCATCAAGGAGAAGGTGCTTTACATGAGTTTAAAAAAATTAAATAAATAAAAAAGTCTGGTCTGATAGCAAAGCCAGTACATGCTGCCAAGTAACTGAGGACAAAGGAGCGTTACTTCTCTGTTTACCAAACGCCCACACGTAATTATAAAGTAGCTGTGTGTCCGTCTCACTGCGTTTTATCTTTTCCAGATAACTATCAAAAATAATCATTTATATTCACAATACAGAAGCAGCGAGGCAGAACGTGTGGAGTCCCTGGCACATCAGTTCAGGGATGCATATAATGCCTTTCTCTGGAACAAAATATGCACAGCTCTTTCCACTCCTTCAGGTTCAAGCTGACAGTGTGGAGAATCTACTCCAAACTGCAAATTATTTTGAATTGGACACACATGCCACGCATTTGAGGCAGCCTAGCATTTGTCACTTATCACGTGCTCCGTCAACAAATTCAGGAGAAATTGACTTTTCTCCCTTCAGGCAGTACACTACAGAAAAGCCACGATGACGGTCCTTCTCTGATATTATGTCTTGTGGGAGGAGAGAAGTTCATTTCAAATTAATTTATGATCTGTGAAAAAAGCTGAAAACAAGCCTCACTGCACCTGGAAGCACCGCTCCCTTGCAAAACCCATTTGAGGGGCTCTCAGGTCCTATCATGATGCTGGGCCAGCCATCCAGTGTCAGCTCCTGGCATTCAGAACCATGGAATCCATTTAGAGAGCCAGAGATGCCTGTTACCTAGGGTAACAGGACTGTAAATGTAACATTAAAGGGCATTGCAGTGTGTACAATGTGTGAGGAATCTCAGTCTGCCACAGGTTATCGCTGTGACGATTACGCATGTGTTTTTGAGAAACAAACTAAGCCTCTTTCTTTTAGGAGAGCCTCTTTTCTCCTTACTGGAGCCTAGGCAAAGCAGTAGCAAGCTTTTTGCCCAGTTTTGCAGTAAAGCAACATTTGTCGATAACCAATTGGTCCCATTTGATCCAGAGCTTACACATACGAGGAGACTTCATTACAACCACCAGACGTGTCAGGCCCTGATGAAAGCTGTTTTTCCTGCAGGGCTCATGGATCCATATCTATTTTGCTGTTCCCCGGTTGTCTCATAACTCAACTCCGAAGGCTGACTTCAGAGCGTGTTTCTGGCTGATGCCCGTGTTTGATTGACAATATTACTATCGCTCACAATTGCAAGGCAATTTTTTCCAACTTTATAAACTTTTACTAAGATGCAAAGCAACTCACGCCCACTATGTCTCAACCAAAGTTATATTAATTAGTACAGAAAAAAGAAAAAAATGGAAGATTTTGGCATCAGACACCATTATCCGTCCTTTAGGATTTTTTTTTGTCAGTGTTTTATTGACAGATTGTCTTGGATATGTTACCAAAAGAGAGAGGGGGGGTACTTGATCAGATTTCCTCTCTAAGGAGGGGAGTGGTGTTCTTATGGAATTCAGGGGATCTTTCCATATATGTTTGTAAATAGTTGCTTTTGAAGCTATGGGACTCAAGTCAGAGATGGGAAAGGAACAGAAGTCTGGGTGCTGGTGTGATCTAGAGAGATGGATGCTGAAGGAGACTAACTCTTGGGAGATGTCAACTCAGACAGTAGTACCATAGTCTTTAATGGCTACATGATCTAAACATTAAGAGATTTATGTGTGAAAATCACCACACCAGGATCCACACACACCTGCCTCAGGGTTTGATGTGAGGTTATACCTTAAGACAGTCCAGCCATAGTAAACCTGCNCTGCCATGTCAGCCATGCAAGAGGCAGGTATGGAGATTAAGCAGGAGCACTTCAAACTCCAAAGAAATGACATTTTGAACAAAAATCTTTAGCCACAGGCTAGGAGAATGTGGTGAGGAAGAAATCATCTGCCCCATCCAAGAACTCAGTTTTTCTACAAGTTCCCCCCAGCAAACCCCATAGGACAACCCTCAACTCAGAAGACTTCAGGGCCACCTTATCCAATCAAATAGCATCCGTTGACTAAACCTTATTATTGGGAACAGGGTGCCGGAGGCAGGGAGACTACGTGATTTTAAATGAATACTGTCCTCTAATTTTAGATCAATTCTATAAACTCTGTGTTGGTATTCATACAGCTAATTCCAAATACTCGGTTTTAGAGACACATGTGAAGTCCTATTTGAGGTTGTTACCTAAAACCACTTTTGACTTAACTAGGATACAGATAAGTGTTCAAGTTTATGAGACTCTCAAATGTAAGTCAACATGTCCTATGGAGTCAGTTGCTTCTTAATGATGTACGTTAGCCAGTCCTTAAAAGTATTCTACTAAGGGCGAGAAGTGAGTTTTTAATAATACACGTTCTGTATCTTCCGAGTGAAAAGTTTTGACTTGGAGCACTGACAGAATACTTCTTATAATGTTGGCCTTAAATTCTTCTCTCTGATTGCAAATAGTTCCAGTTATTGCGACTGCACTGCTTTAAATTGATGATGATGCTTTGGCAACAATGCCTAGCTCTTAAGAGCTTCCTTCTGCTTTGGACTTTTTCTATCATTTTTATTTTCAATTGTGAGGAACAAGAGAGCATCAAGGAATTCTTCAGGGCATTTTAAAGATCTATTAGAGACATTCAGGGTTGACTCCACTAGTCTTCCGACAATTGTCAAAGCAAGATTTGTTTTAGTCTTTTCTGATTTTTTTTTCTGGTTTGTATCACTGATACAGAGAAATACAATTTAGTATATCACATAGGATTTTATGGTCAAATGAATATCAAGGAAGACAGATATTGAAGGAAGTGTTAACAGAAATGCTTCTCTTTATCAGTGAATGTTCCAGAGGAAAGTAATGCTGGAAAATGTAACATTATTGGTATTCCAACCAATTTCTTACTAATGAAATTTTAAAACATTTCTACAAAACTAACACGCGGGCACTTAGAATATTTTTTCAGGTTGTTTTAACTAGCCAAACAAATTTACATAAAGCAACATTGTGTAGCCATTTAGTGATAAAATCATTCTAAAAGAATCCCTACTCTTTGCTTTCTCATATGGATATTCTGTTGAGGCATAACAACTGTGCATCTGTATAGAATACAATGTTATTTCCAGTATGATGTATATACATATATATAATGCAATGATAAAAATCAGGATAATTAGCATGTCCATGGACTTAATAATTTATTGAGTCTTTATTATGCATTTAAATTCCTCTAGATTTTCAAGATCTTTCAAATAGAAATCACTACTGTTAGATTTGACCCACTGTGCAAGAGAATTCTAGAACTTTCTATCTACCTAATTATATCATGTTATCTTTTAATGAACTTCTCCCCATCCTTTTTTACTTCACTCTCCACAGGACCTGGCAATCACTGTTCTACTCAACAGCTATGAGATCCATGTCTTTAGATGTCATATAACAAGACCGTAGGGGCTGAAGAGAGAGCTCAGTGGTTAAGAGCACCTGTTATTCTTGCATAAGATGCAGTTTCATTAGCAATGTCCTCTATTCTCCTCCATGTTATCCTGAATAATGGGGTTTTATATTTTTTATTACTGAATAATATTCTATTGTGTAGTCCATACCATCATTTTTCAGTCATCTATTAGTGGGTATGTAGATTAAATCTGTAGCATGGCTATTATGAATAAGGCTGCAATAAAAATGAAATAAAAATTTCTCTTCTATGTATTCATCTTATATCCTTTTAAAATGTAATCAGTAGTAGGATGGATGAGTTATATGCCAGTTGTATTTTCAGTTTTTGGTAAATGTCCATATTGTTTTCTACAATGCCTAGATGCATTCCAACCAAATGTGTATAAGAGCTCCTCTTTCTCCACATCTACTCCAGAATTTCTTACTTTTGTCTTTTTTATAATAGCCATTCTATCTGAGGGAGATGATAGCACAGTATGCTTTTAATTTGTACTTTCCTGATGGTCAGTGAGACTGCATAGTTTCTCATATACATACTCAGTATTTCTGCCTCGTTTTATTTCAAAATGCTTTCTCCAATCTTTCCTCCACTTTACAAATGTATTGCTCATTTGTGAAGGTGCTTTGTTTAACTGGTTTGCCTTTTCTGCCTAATGGTTTTAGTTCCATATGGAATCTGCTGTCACTTGACTTCTGTTGATGATTCCATTTGCTGGGAAGTTTTTTATTGTCTTATAATACTATCTTTCCTTTGTTACTTGAACTTCTAGGTTCATATTCAAAAGGCTGTTGCCCAGACTGCCATGTAGCATTTTTCGGCTGTTTTCTGGTACTCTCCTTTAACTGAGTGAAAATATGAGTCCAGGGCCACTGGAAGAAGAACCAGTTCTGTGAGGGACAATGTGCAGAGAGTGGTATCCACTGCTGGCATTGCATCTGCTCAAGATCAAGCAAGAAGTCCATAAAAGCAACAAGAACTTTGTGGAATGTCTGTTTGATCCTACAGATTTTGAGATTAGTGCCCAGGTTCTCAAATGACCTCAGAGGCAATAGTTAAGAGACAAATGTCATCAATTTAAACTATCTTTTTTAAGGAAAGCAAAGCCTTTTGCAAATGACCACTAAGTCCTAGTGCTCATGACATGACTGTATATTCTGACCCAACCTTCAGTTTTCTTTCCCCTTTTCACTTCAGCCCCTCTCTGTCTTCCACATTTCCCACATGGGTCTGTCCATCTTTACTGTCACTGTCCCCTCACTGGGTCTCTGGTCTTCTCATTTCTTTACATTCTTGGCTCTCATCTGTGTGTCCTTTTCTCTTCTTCACACACACACCTGCTGTGAGTATTCCCTGATGAAAGGCAAGGCTAAATCATAGCAAAGCCCATTCAAGTTGTGAAATGAAATTATTTTCAATATTAATGGGATAAAAAAATAAGACCAAGTATAATATTACTTTGGAGGAAAAATTTCAAAGAGCATTTTATAAAAGATGGAGGTATTATATCATTGAATAGGAGTTATTAGCACCATAGCTATACTACACATCTTGACCTTTCTGAAAACATCTTAATTCAGCTTTATGTGCAATGATTTGCCAATAGTCAGCACTTATGTTGACTGACTTCAGCAAAGCTGTCAACCACCATCAAGACTTCATAATTAAGTGTATGCCTACAGATCATCATTATTTGCATGAAGGTAACAAAAGCAACCATCTTACCACTGAAAGATGGTTATTGATTTCCTTTTGGTCAAGCATTTTCTATTATGACCATCAAATAGTCTCCAAATTTCCCAGCTCCACTTTGTTTCAGGTACTACTAATGTCTGCAGATGCAAAAATAGAATAAACACATACATGGCATAAAGAAGTGATCATCTACATGTAGGTTTATCTGATGTCAATGTCCACGCATTTTCACTGCCCCACACTGCAGATGTAGCCTTAGAAACCATAGAGAGGGTTTGGATGAGGCTACAAAAGGAGTTAAAAGTCGGATACCTTATTATGGTCTGGAAATGAAGTGTACTCCAGCAAGATTCATGGGCTACAAGCTTGGCTGCCAGCTGATGGTTTTCAGAAAGTGACTGATCATGAGAGCACTAACATCACCAATAGACTCATCCATTTATGACTGGAGAGATGAATGGGCTGTTTTGAGGTGGGACGTAGTTACGGGAAATAGGCTTCTGCTTGCTGGCAACCATTACATGGGTAGCTTTGTTCCAGCATGCCTTCCTGCCGTCTCAATGGACTGTCTCAGCAAGAACTCCCAGCAGCATAGCCAGCCAACCAAGGGCAAAAACTGTGAACCAAAATATATCTTTCTTCCCTTCCAACTATCTCTACAAGTTGTTTTGCAGAATAGTATAATAACTAAAAAAAAAAAAACCTTTAATTTTTTTTGCAATTTCCATTTAATAATTTAGATATTCTTGTTATTTATCTTTGCATGTATATGGGTCAATCTAATAGATTTGTTCACAGTGTGCCTGCCATTCTCTTCCACTTGACTATGGGAAAACTATTTCCATGGAGCCAAGTGTGCAAATATATGGGCATGAGTTACAACTTCCTCCTTATTTATTGTTTCAAACCATGACCTTGACCTGGCAAACAGTATGCTTCGTTAATAATAACTGCATTACCTTTCCCTAAACAAGACAACTGCAGAGGTGACACTTGATTTCTGCAGTGGAGACAGCAGATGGCTCTTCATGGCTCCCCACTGGCCAGGCCACGGAGTGACTTTGATGGCAGCCAGTTGCCTGCCCTCTCAGGGTGAGGCACACAAATACAGCTGTTCATTGGGGAGAAAGCTGGATAAGAGAGGCAGAAAAATGACTGCCTAAGGGGTGGGGGTGTACAAACAGGAGCCACGAATGAGGCCAAGACTGCAGGCTCACTTACAATTGGTTCATTTTACCAAATAATTACTGCATAGGACTAATGATCATTGATATACAATTTCTGTTATGGCATGGGACACAACATAACATTCAATCTGACGCCTGGGCTTCTTGCCCATAATAAGATGTATCGCATAATGAGACTAATTTCCTGCATAAAAAGAAGGTGAATAATTTTTATTTCTGGTGTAAATCATCACTATTAGTTCACAAGATGCTTTCTTTGTTCAGAAAAATAAGAAAGGAGGCAATGTCAACTGGAACAGGGAGGACTGTACTATAGAGATACAGATGATGATCTTTGATGCAATCTCAGAGTTTAGAAAACATTGTAAAAATTATTTTGACTACAATGGTCCAAAATCAAGACTTACAAGACAAAGAGTCACCCTTTTTTTCTTAATAAATAAAAAGTTTGAGTCCATTTAGTTAAATAACTCACCTAATGAGTCACTGAGAGAAAACACAGCAGCTTCAAAACAAAGTCTTCAAATCAAACCCAATAAATGCCACCCCAGCCGGCCAGCTTCTTAGCATGTAGTGTGCCTTTGAAAACGGATCCATGGAGAACCAGCTCTCATATTTCCACAACCATGTTAATGCCCAGCTGACATCCTCATAACAGTCAAACAAGTTGTCTAACACATTGGTTTTACACTGACCCCACTGTAAACAAAGCCTTGCCCCTATTATGCTAGAAAGTAACGCACTGTTTGTTATCTTAATCATGAGCTTAGTAGCTGATAGCCTCCAGCTTATTTTTCCTAGTAAGGCTCTAGGACTTTCCATGCTAAACTGTCCCTTCAGTCACATCATCTCTGTCCTTCACACTCTCTACTCCAATCATCGTCACCTCTTGGCTTTTTTCCAGTGTTCTGAGGACCATGCTTTCTGCTTTAAGCAATTTTCCTCCAGGCCATCTCATGCTTATTCCTTTATTTCTCTGTCCAGTGCTGTTTCAGCAGAGGGCTCTTTTGGCAATCTTGTTTAAAATGACACCCTTCTTTTCCAACAGCTGTATTTCCTGCCTTATTTTCTTCATAGAGCTGGAATACTATTGTATATAACACATAGTCATTGCCTTAATTTACAATATCATTATAGAAAGAGTTGTAACTCTCCCAAAATCCCTAGACTGAACTACTCAAATTTACCATCTCAGAATGTGACAAGGGTAGAACCATTAAAGGGGATGCTAAGTTGAGACATAACCAAATCGAAGTGGGGTCCTCATGATAAGGACAACTGAACCTATAAGGAAATCCCAGGGCGGTTCGGAAAGAGGAGTCTTGTGAAGAGGCAGTGAATAAGTATCCGTCTGCAAGTTGGGGAAAGCAAACACGTCAAGACATTGATCTCGGAGTTTTAGTATCCAGAGCTTTGAGAGGATAACTATTCTTTAAGTTTCCTGATGTGTCATGATCCCTTGTGTTAGCCTAGTCTAACCAGTGCAATGGCCTTTGCCACCCACCAGAAAGAGATATCTCCAGAAGAATTTTTGCCTGGGACACTGCTATAAGTGAGTGATAAATAACAGACATGTTGATGGTTTTTAACTTGTTAACTAAGTAATGACTAATTTCATAATTGCTTGAAGATCTCCAAATACTTTCAGTTTCCAAAATATTTTTTCCACGCTTGGGAACTCTTTTGTTAAGCAATGATTTTCACGGTAATGGGAATTGACCAGCTCTGTGTTTTCATCGAGATTTGTAATGGAGCCACTAATGGATTGTGTCAGGACCAAGAACCTGAGGATCATAACATGTGCTAGAAGCAAGGCTGTCACACGGTGTTTGTTATTAGGAAAATTACAGAAAAACAACCTACAGCAAAAATCAATCAGGAATTAAAAGGATACGAGGCAACCTGCCTCCCACGCATGTCTTTGATAGTCAAGATCAGTTTACAGCTAATTGCTTCCAGCTCTTAGGTAGCTACATAACTATGGCTTCATCCTGACAAACAACTCATTCAAAGCACTGCATGTTCCATGGGTGTATCAATATTGCCAATGTTTTTGTCCCCACATTAACAGGAAAATACAGGGGAGCAACAAATTGCCAACCAACACCTCAAATGATCATCCCAAATTTCTCTTGATGGCCTCATCTGGTTCTTCCAGGCGCTTCTGTCTTGCTGACTGTTCTGACCTGAGCAGTCAGGGTCAGACATTCTTGGTAGATCAGAAGGAAGACCTCCTGGAGACTTGCAAACTCTTAAAAGAATGCAAGAGCTAGGTATATAATTAGTTTCCAAGATATTTTTGCTTACTGCTCAAAGCCACCCAGACCTACAGAAATAGGATATACACAATATTCATTTCCATTTAGAGTTATATGAGCTTAGGAGGAAAGTGACATTGTTGTGTAGACTTCTGAGAGGCCTCCGTTTTCTTCTTAGCTCCTTTACACATCTTAATTCTTTGCTACAGAACAGGGAAAAATAGATGTGACACATCCCAGCTATTCTGGAAAGCTATTTTTTTATGCTGTCAGTATGAAAGATCCTCCAAAATCCCACACGTTACATCAGAAAGTCAAAACTGACGGTGCTACATTGGTAAACTCAGGCAACACTAAGGTAAAACTTACCTGGAGGATATGAATTACTGAACTCAAATATTTAGGATCTTGTCCCTGCCTCTTCCTGTTTCTGTATCTGCTTTCTGTCCTTCACAAGGTAAAGTCCCACTGTCGTGTTCTCCCACCACTTTGGTGGTCTGTCCAAGCAGCCATGGAATTAACACTCTGAAATCAGAAACCAAATAGTCCTTTCTGCTTTTATCGTCTTCTCTCAGATGTTTTGATCAGAGAGTAAAACGGCCACACTAATCAACCTTACAGACCAGGAAGTATGTAGCACGATTAATAAAAACCCAGAGACAGAAATTGGAGTTAACCTGAAGGTCAGAAAGCAAAACAGTCAGCCACTGGCTCTTACCTCTACCTCAGTCCGATATGGCGATCCTGCCTCCAAAATTCTCAGAATGAGACTGTTTGAGAGCTGGCTCCTTCCGTTTCATATTCCTCTCTAGTGCTTGGATTAAAGACTTGTACCACTACCACCTGGTTTCTAGGGCAAACTGGTGTGACTACTGGGATTAAAAGTGTGTCACCACTGCCTGGTCTATAAGGCTGATCAATGTGGCTATTTTACTCTCTGAACTTCAGGCAAGCTTTATTTATTAAAATACAAATAAATTATCACTACAGAGCTGGAATTTAGAAAGACCCCAAACTCGACCAAAACCATTCTGTAGGAGACATAGATCACATTCCAGCATGCCAGTTTGTAGCAGCGGAAGCTGTGACCTCTGGAACCCCATACCATTTTCTTATTCTTTAATATTTGCTTAGGTCAAATTTAGCAACTGGTTCTTAGAGAGGACATGTAAACTAAATCCACTCATATACAATAGTTGGAGGATGAAGATCATACTTGGTACATTGCCAGGAATTGCTAGATAGATAAGATGCTACCCAGCATTCAACAGCTGTAAGGCCAGGAGAAAAGACTAGCTAAGAATGAAGCTCCCACACCAAGATTCAAGCAACAAATGTAAAGAAATGACTTAAACATGAAAGGAGATATTAAACAGAGAAACCGCAAAACTATTACTTGGCTCCCATTTGCATATTCTGGACAACTTTCACCGAATTATACTACATAGTTTTCAATTTGTCTCCAGGCAATGTCTTTTGCTCTGGTGAAAATTTTATTTTATTTGTTTTTGCTGTTATTGTTAGAGGCAAATAAGTGTCTTACACAATACCTACTACCAATTGTCATGGGCCAACCATCTACGCATCTTGAAACAGTTTTCTCATGATGGACTCAATAATTTAGGTTACAAAATGAACACCAACAAAGGCAACTTGATTGTCTCTTAAAACTAATAGTAACAAACTTCAGAATCTCTACATATGCTGCCCTATACAAAGTCAAATCTGCTACTAAACACAATAATAAGTGTTTACAAAATTACCAGTATCTGTGAATCCTGACACCCCCTTTGAAAGTCTAATCCTAGGAGATCCAAAGTTTGGAAAAACAAAAAAAACTTGATCAAGATCTCTTTCTAGTCAGTAGTAGATGTAACTTGGCCAGCCATCTGTCACCTATTTCTCGGCCCAACAGTAGCAATGAAAAGAGAGAGACTGTCTCTAGTATCATTTGAGGTTGTCACCCAGAAAAATCCAGAAAAGTTCTTCAGTTATGTAAGTTAGGAAATTCTATTTTCAGGTAAAACCAATTTGAATTCCTTTTCAGTCAATGTAATAAAAATACATCCAAACTGGGACCCAAAAATGCTCCGTATTTTCTGAATTCTTTGCAGCACATCCTGGTACCATTCCACTAGAGTCAATACTACCAATCATATTCATTTTCTAAACCAATAAGTGAAAAAATTCAACGTTAAAAATGTTTTCTAATCTGAAACAAACTGGAATGACAATTGCTGTGGCTTTATGATGACAAAATGTTCTGTTCAAAACTGGCCACCTTAGT
Source organism: Bramus lutescens (assembly GCA_001685075.1). NCBI lineage: Eukaryota > Metazoa > Chordata > Mammalia > Rodentia > Cricetidae > Bramus > Bramus lutescens. The sequence continues at coordinate 106,310 of LOEQ01003068.1, read as the reverse complement.
GTTCATGGTTCCATGTGCACTTCCAGCACGTTTCATGCTCCCCTTCTCCTTCTTAGCCCCTAAGATGTCTTCTCGGCTTAGTGAATGTCAGCTTGACTCTAGCTCAGTGGGACTGGTGAAGTGGGACTGTAGACACCATGTCAGTAAAGGCAATATCTTTCCCTTCTCCCGGGATGCTTTCTTGCCATTGGCTCCTACTCTTTCTCTCTCCTCTCTCTCTCATCTCCTTGCCTTTAGAATGCAATCATCATTTCATAAAGAAAACTCAGGCTATGTGAAAAGGCTGTGTAGATGTTAGAACCAACAAGCCCTACTAGGTACCCTGATATCCTGATATTAGTCATATAACTGGGGGAAAAAATCTTGTTATTGTTTCATTAATAATCCATCCAACTGAGGCTTGAGGCCCCAGACATTATAAAACAGAGACAAATTATTCCACTATAGCCAGTCTGAATCCCTAACTCATAGGAACTTTTGGACATAATAAATTATTGCCATCGTCTTAAGTCACTAATTTGTATAGTAATATATCTTACAGACCAGTTGATTATCAATGTATACATCCTGTCATAACTATCTTAATATGACTGATGTTTAGGAGACATGAGGGTAGAGTTAAATATTTGTCATCTGAACACTTATATAGCTTCTTACCTTACCAGCGAACTCTCACTGTTTTTTCCCATAGGCCTCACCCTATGAAAAAAGTTGTTTTGCTTCCCAAGCTTATACATATATATGTATGTGTATATATGTATATTTATGCATGTATTTATATTATACATCAGTATATTTTCCTTTATCTTATTATATCCAATAACTGTGATCAGACTTTAAAATGCTAAAATTCTATTTAATAGAATTCAAACCAAAGCACATATTACCTACCAAAATATTTGTGATATATGTACACACACACACATGCATATACACATATATATATATATATATAAATGCTAAGTACAAACCACAAACCACTGATACAGATTTTTTAACCTCCTAGATTTAATAGTAAATTTAAAATGTTTCCACCAGTAAAACTGTTGTATGTTGCTTTGTTGGTTAATGTGTTAACAGCATTGAGATATTTAATAACAAAATGTATATTTGTTATTTGTGGCCTATAAACAGTCTTCTTAGAGAAAGTAATTACCTTGCTCCTCTGGGGCAGCTTGACCTTTACAGACTACAGGGAAGCTGGCAGCAGAAATGGCCCCATGACTACCCTGCAGGAAACACCACAGATGTACTTTATAGGCATCTAGTGTGACCAGCAATGAAAACATATCATCAAGTCAATGTTGATTGGCATGGTGTTGTTACATTTGTCTACAAACCCAAAATCTACTACCCAGATTTTCTTGTCAAGAAGAAACTTCAGTTCAGAAAACTAGTAACTTACCTTTCTAAAATCCAATGATTTTATTTGCCTGAATTGAGCAGTTATTTAAGTAAATAATCCACTCAAATCTATTAAAAGAGTGTGAGTCTTTTAATTTTATTCTCCATTGCCTTTCCTACAAACCATTTTCCAGGAAAGCTTTTCTTTTTCCATGCAGCAAATATCTATATAGCAATGTAACAAATGATGGGGATACAAAGCCAGCAAGAGCCTCGCGCTTCCCAGAGCCTGCAGCTTAGCAGGTGACATAGACAAAGGAGAACCACCCAAAAGCATAGGAGGAGCCCACTCGAGGTGACTGCATAGAACACAGTTCATATCCTCCCATCCTCCTCCACTTCCTCCCCAAGTTCTACTTTGCCAGTCTTCCTACTAGGAAGAGCCAGCAACTTCTGAATCTTTTGCCTCTGGGTCTGTTCATGTGCCTTCCTTTAGTTAATGTCACATTTGCCACCCTAATATAAATAGGGCATTTACACCTGGGGCTCACATTGTTCAGTTCTGGTTGGAAGCCTGATGAGAATGTGAATGAGCTTAGGACAGTCGTCTAGAAAGGCCACAGGGAGGGTGATGCAATGGACAGCCTGTCAAACACCACTCATGTAATTGTTGACACCCTAGACCATCTAAGCCCATTTATGACTCAGATGACTCAAGACAACATCCAGCAAGTAGATGCAGATGATTGCATTTTCACACAATTCCAGCCCACACTGCTAACCATTATGATTATTACCAAACAAATGCTAGTGTTTGAAGGGAGTAAGGTTTGGTGTGAATTGCTGCAATCTAAAAGAAGACATAAAAAGGAAGAAAAAGAAAGGATGATTTTGAAAATATTTTCTGGGCCAGACATATTGGCATTGGTCATTAAGCACTTGGAAGGCTTAAGCCAAAGGATCACAAATTTACAGCCAGCCTCAACTATATAAGAAAACCCCTCAAGTCAGGGCACACCAAACAAAAAGAGAAAATAAATGACAAGGCAAAGGCACTGAAAAAAAACCTTAAATTATTAAAATAAACAAATAATACAATGACCGATTTTAATCAATGTCATGATTCTTCAAAGATAAAGCAGGTGATCATGACAATGATCAATCAGTCTCTAAGGTGATTGAGTCTTTATGACTCTGTTTCCATGAGGCCAACAGAATATGGTAGAAATGAAAAGAACCTTAAATTTGGTCAAGGCATAGCAGCTTCTACTGTAGTCTCAGCTCAGGCCAGCCATAATGACATAAGGTCACCATGGGAGACCAACAGAGAGTCCCAAGTTTAAGACAGAGGCCTCCTACCCACACAGCACTAATCAGCAGTCACGCAAGGGACTAACTTTAGAAAGAGAACTTACTGCCAGACTGCTCTGCAAATTAGTAAATCCAGACAACTCCTGAGGGCAACCTAAGAAAAGAGCCTGGGCCAGAGTTGTTCTGCTAAACACATCTAAATTCTTTTATTGTGGTTGCTGCTTGTTTTTCTTGTTTTGAGATAAGGTTTCATTGTGTAGCTATGGGTAGCCTGGAACTCTCTGTATAGATCAGGCTGGCCTCCAGTTTACCTGACTTTCTGTCCTGGATGCCTCACAACCAAATTATTGACCCACAAAAAACTATGAGAGATGGGAATAAGACTTGCTGTCATAAATTACAAATCTGTGGAGTGATTTATTACTAAACCAAGTAACTAACATAAGAACCTGAGCATTTTTTTATTTATAAGTCCTGAGGATTATACATTATATGACCCAGAACCACCTGCCCAGGGAAAATACCCACAGTATTCTGGGATCTCCCACATCAAGTGAAGGTACCACAAGCTAGCCCACATGCCAGTCTGATGGAGGTAAATACTCAAATGAGTTTCCATCTTCCCGGGTCACTTTAGTTTGCATCAAGTTGATAAAAAAAAAAAAACTAATGAACACATATTGCTTTCTACTAATTGCTCCAAGAAAGCTGGTTTTCCTGTTAATTCAGCAAACAGAACTTGGTTGAGAGGATTTTTTTTTGAATGATTTGAATTCTGAAAAGAAATATCTCTTTTGCTTATAAATAATTCAGTGACTGCCGACAGATTGGGAAAGACAGCACGGAGGTAGGGAAGCGCAGAGGCTTAGGGTTTGAGTGGCGCTGTCATGCGTTTATGGCACCTCTATCCCTCCTGCTTCGGCACAACACATCGAAGAAGAATGCATATTGGGAAAGTCTCTAAAAATACATAAATTCTTATAACAATGATAATTATACTGTGGTATGATCGACTCTTTCTGGAGAGTACAGAATTTCTGACTGAGGAAGGGGGAGTATCTTCTGACGGCAGAATATGAGATGGGGTAGACTTTCAAGGTCTACCTGAGCCCCAAAACATCCTTTGAGCTTCCTTGTGGGTGATTTTCTAACCCTTGAATTCTAGCGTGGGCTTGAGAGAACCATCTGATTAAATCCCCCTTCCAGCTTCAGCTCTCTGTCCTTAGCTCTCCCACTATGCCAGACCATGGGGTCTGCATCAGTGAATCAGCCTGCACCCCAATTTTCTCAACTAATATAGAATAGTAATTGAAAAGAAACCTGTTATCAAGAATCTTCCTCAGAGTGGAATCTTCCCAGTGGATCCTGTACCACACTGTGATGCTACAGCCTTTGGGCTATTGGTCTGTTAATAAGACTGCCTCCCTAACCCTGATGGTTTGCTCACATTGTAAACTCTAGTTCTCCTGAATTAAAAATGGGTGTGGTACTTACATTTAAAAGCAAATACCTGGACTGTATCTTGGGCTTCAGGAACTTGATTATTTAACTGTAGGGAATATCAACTAGAATACATTTTATTAAGTCACGGAGCTGACCTGAAAATACCAGAAGCAGAGAAACACAAGGTGAGAGAGATGCTTTGGCCCTGTGATTGTAAACCTCAGGGTAGACTTGGGTCATTCTTTTGTGTTCTTGGGAGTCCTCTACTGTTGGCCACCACTATCTTAAGTCTGTTTGGGCTGATGTAACAAAATAGTCAGTTATCAACAAACAAAAGAATCTTCCTCAGAAATTGATAACTAACTTTTTATTTCAAACTAACATACTAATATTCATTCATTGTCTAATCTTTTGGATCTTTTTTAAGTGGCGTGAAAATTTAAGTGTGATGCAGAACAATCACTAGTAAAGTCTTTCATTCACATCCTTCCTCAAATCTTTTATTGACACCTTTGCCTCACAAATTATTTGGTTGTTTTTGTCTCAATTTTCCTGTGTTAAATATTTCTATACAATTTAGTTCTTAATAGAAATAGCTATTTTAATTTTTACATTTATTTTTCATTGCTTAGATGATTATCTAAGTTTGGTAATATGATCAGCTGGCATGCACAAATTTGGAAACTCCTCAGTTAAGGTAATTGGAGCAGAGTGTGCAACCTTGTAGGCAATTGGCCAATAGCCATACCAGGAAGAATCCATTTGCGCTGAGCACCAAAGGTACTCAATACCAGTCTGTAAGCTCTCTGTAAATAACAGATATTATTACTTTGTGAATTAACGGAGCCTCAAACTGGGCTTTGTGACTCATACCTGTAAAATCAGCACTCGGGAGGCTGAGGACAGAAGACTCTTAAGTAGGGAGTTTCAAGTCAGCCTGGGATACAAAGTAAAAGTCTGGAGAGAGAGAGAGAGAGAGAGAGAGAGAGAGAGAGAGAG
>LOEQ01003068.1:40153-54107 GCA_001685075.1 Bramus lutescens | reverse complement strand
TATATATATATATTTAATTCAGTGTATTGCTTTTGCTAGTGGGGTACTCTGCACAAACTGATGTCAAGACCCCATTGCTAAACACCTACATAACTCATTGAACATGGAGAATATCTTGTGTCTACCTAGAGCCTTCACCCTACTGACTAGTGTTCATAAAACTGCAAGGCACTCTGCACACTACCAGAGGAGAAAGGCAAACAGCAATTCAGCTACAAGTTCTCCAATGGCGACCTGCCTGCAGGATACACTGTTGCAGTCACAGTAGAAACGTTGTGGCAGCAGCCAAGAACTATCTGATTAGATTTATGACCCACTCCATGAGGTGGAACCCATGCCCAACACTTTCAGGTAGCCAAGAACCTGAGACTACAGGACAAGGACCTCAGGGAAAGCACATTGTACTGCATACTACTGTTCTGCTAAAGTACATAGCAATAAAATGACTCCTAATGGCATTCTGTTATGCTCATAGATCACTGCCTTGCTTACCCATCATCAGAGAAGCTTCTTCATGCAATAGATGGAAACAAACACAGAGATGTGCAGAGTAAGAGACTTCAAAACACTCAGTCCTAAGTAGGATGTCTCGATCAATTCCCTCTCCTTGGGACTCAGCGCACTCTGCAGAAGAGGAAGAAGAAAGATTGCTAGAGCCAGAAGTGATGGATAACACAAAGGAAATCAAGTCTTCTCAGCACAGCAGAACTGGTGCACATATGACCTCTTAGATTATATTTTTAATTGCAAGTACAGATGAATAACAATGAACTAACCCTTCACAATTAAACATGAGACTCAAGAAGCATCCTATTCAAAATCAATTCAAAAAGCCAAATTAAATTTAATGGGAAAAATTCTGAACTAAAAGACCTGTCAAGATTATCCCACTCAGTCTATCAACTCTTCCAAAAATTGAGAGCGTGTTGATAATAGAAACTTCCAGAAAAATCCATAAACCCAAATACAAGATGAAATTCAAATTGCCAAACATCCAGAAACATGTCTAGCAAAAGGAATCTGGAAGCAAAGCACATATACAATAAGGCTAAGTGGAATTTAAGGTAGACTGCTTTTCACTGCATTTCCCTTGAAACTTAGTTTTCTACAGAATTAGTTCCTCGGGGCAAAACAATGTTCAGCTTCAGGAAGAAAGAGGTTGGAAACCTAACATGATGTTTCTTTAACATTTCTTCCAGTATTCCTGAACACAGCAAAGCAGCCTTGGAGAACAAAAACCCTGAGAAAATGTCTCTAGCACACAGAGATGCGAGGCCACATTGGCAACCTACAAATGAAAATCAGGACCAGAGCAGGAAAGAATAAGAGAAACAAAGACATCGAGGGGAAAGCAGGGGACCCTGAGATGCCTGAGGCTTTCCCAGTTCAAGTGAACAACACTCACGCTAGAGTCTCCTGAAAAATCAATGGCCACCAAAGCCACCTAGAGCCAGTAACCTCCAGGTTATCTGTTTCATGATTGCAGAATGAATTTCATGGACAGCAGGAGGGTGTATTTTTAGAAAGTTTATTATAGGGTAGGTGCTTTTGAAATTAAAAGCAAACAGAACTTCTATCTAGCAAGAGCAGGGGGGGGGATATTTACTTGCTAGTGTAGCAGCTTTTTATAGGATGTATGGCAGAAACAGGGTTGAGGCATGGGGAGGGGAGCCTAGGCTAGTTAGCAACCACGAGATAGCAGTGCACCTCTCCATACAGGTATATGAGTCTTGGTCTCACCCTTATTTACTGCTTCCAGGAAGCTGCGCTAGATTAAAACACACACACACACACACACACACACACACACACACATCAGTGTCCCCCAGACATGTATATTCTTGGCCTTGTACCAGGACAGAAGCCAGGACACTTCTAGCTTCTGGGCAAAGAACAATAATAGAGGTGCTTGTCCTTAAACTGTCTAACAGGTTTTTAAATCTCCTATTCTCATAAATGAGAAGAGTCAGTGTTATGTGGACAGACTTAGGGCAGGGCAAGAAAATCTCATTCTGTTCATACCACACAGATTTTTAAAAAAATCAGCATTTTGTTGACTTTTTCGTTAAGGCAAGGTGACTGGAAAAGTTTTAAACATCAGCAGTGTTTAAAAACATTGCAAATGCTTCAGTAGTAGCTGCTGTCATTGTTGCTGTTTCTCTTGTCCTCTCTAGAAATCCGTGGCTGCAAGGATGAGTAGTCTATGGGGCTGAAGAGATGGCTCAGAGCCATCGCAAGTGGACTTGCTGTTTTTCTGGGGGGTGTGGATTCGGTTCCCAGCACCTCTATGGTAGCTCACAACGATCTCTGACTCCCGTTCCAGGGCATCTGACTCCCTCTTTGGGAATCCAAGAGCACTGCACAGGTGTGGTGCGTGTGCATCCATACAGGCAAATATTCATGCACATAAAGTTTTTTTAAAAAGAATGAGAAAGATGAGTAATCTGCAAAGAGCATGAGGGAGAAACTGCTTAATAACAGGAAAATTAGAGTCAGAAAACCAAAGTTTTCATGTCAAATTGTCTATCTCTGGTAATGTGGTAGTTTGAAAGAAAATGGCCCCCATAGGGAGTGGCACTATTAGGAGGTGTGGCTTTGTTGGAGTAGGTATGACCTTGTTGGAGGAAGTGTGTCACTGTGGGGGTGGGCTTTGAGGTCTCCTATGCCCAAGTATGCCCAGTATCATAGTTCACTTCCTGATTCCTGCCAATAAAGATGCAAAACTCTCGTTTCTTCTCCAGTAACATGCTTACCTGTGTACCACCATGTCCTACCATGATGATAGCAGACTAAACCTCTGAACTGTAGTTGGCACCTCAGTTAAGTGTTTCCTTTATAAGAGTTGCTGTGGCCTGATGATGGTAGTGCACACATTTAATCCCAGCACTAGGGAGGCAGAGGCAGGTATATCTCTGTGAGTTCAAGGCCAGCCTGGCTTTATACAATTATAACTATACAGAGAAACACAGTCTTGAAAAACCAAAAAAGAAAAAAAAAAGTCACTGTAGTCATGTAGTCATGGTGTTTCTTCACAGCAATCGAAACCTAAGACAAGTAACAATATCCATGTTTAACAAAGAGGTATAGGCGTTTTTCATTTGTGAAATAGCAAAGGTTATTGCAGGCAAGCCAGTGACTTCGTGGTAACTCAATGGCAGAAGGAAACACTAATGCATCTTCTTGCCAACTAATACCAAGAGTCTTAAAATGCGTAACACTTCAACCCAGCAATGTTCTATCCTAACAATTTAATATAGAAAAATGGAAAATGTTTTATTTAAAAAGTCATTCATTACAGTACTTACCATAAACAAATAAATGCATGTTGGAATACATTCTGTAGTCATGAAATATTTATGCAAATAGTGACATAAAAATAAGTATAATATAGCACCAGATGTAAACAGGACACTAAACTTTATACAAAGAAGGAGCCCAACAATACTTTTGAAGTTACACACTTAGCAAAGGCCAGAAAAGAAGCAAGACTTACTATTTAGTTTATCTTTGATGCATATAATTTTCCTTATTTGCTTATATTTTTAACTTTAATAAATATAAATTGTATATTAAAAACAAAGAGCAATGAAAGAAGGGAGAATAAAAAGCTCAAGAGAGATCAGGAGTAATGGTAGCTGTCAGATGAGCCACACCAATGCTACCTTCCTACCTGTCTTAAAACAATATATATTCATATAGCTGGATATCCAACATTTGACAGCAAGCATCCACCTTTAAGCATGAAATCCACCTTGGTACCACTAAAATGAGAATGCTAAAACACAATAAATTAAAGAAATAAAAAAATAAGATTAAGTAAGTGGTGATGGGAACCATAAGCAGCCTAAACTCACATGAATACTGAATGTGGAATGCATTCAGCATCTTATGGGTTGAGTTCAACAAAAGGAACAGAATAAAACTTTAAAATTTTATTTAATTATTTTATTTTATGTGTATGAGTGTTTTGGCTGCATTTATGTGTGTGCACCATGTGTATACCTGGTGCCTGAGAAGATCAGAAGAAGGTAGATTCCTGGTGTGGAATGTCCTTCTGTATATGTGTTGATTTTATTGGCCAATGAATAAATCTGCTTTGGCCTATGGCAGGGCTGAATATAGCCATGTTGAAAAAAATATAGAGAAAGAGTAGGTGGAGTCAATGAGAAGCCATGTAGCCGCCACAGGGGACAGACACCGGACTCCCAATGGAATCTTACCAGTAGGTCACAACCACATGTCAATACACAGATTAATAGAAATGGGTTAATTTAAGATATAAGAGCTATTCAACAATAAACATGAGTTAATAAGCCACACAGTGATGTAATTAATATAGTTTCTGTGTGGTCATTTCAATCTGGGTAGCCAGCTGGGAACAAATGAGCGGCCTCAGCCAACACATCCCCTAAAACTGTAGTTATAAATGATTGTAAGTCACTATTTGCGTGCTGGGGGAGGGGACATCAGAATGGATCCTCTGCAAAAGAATCAGGTGTTCTTAACCACTGAGACATCTTCTCCAGCTCCCCCTCCTTTTGTTAAATGTATTATTATTATTATTATTATTATTTTATTTTATTTTTATTATTTTGGGGATGTGTGTGTATATGTGCATACACATATGTGGTACACATATGCTCCACTGTGTATGTGTAAGTGTGGACAACTTTCAGGAATCAGTTTTCTCCTTCCACTGTGGATTCCAGAAATTGAATTTACGACACCAGGTTTTTGTAGTTAGTGGTTTTACTTACTGAGCCATCTCACTCACCCATATTATCCTCTTTTAATAAATGAAAAAGAGTGAATAAAGTAGATTAAAAAATATGCCCAAAGTTAAAATGAATCCAAACAATTAGAGAAATCTTTTCATTTTATATGCCACCAAAATCTGAAGCTTTTTCTGAGGTAGCCCAGCATTCAGGTTCTGTTTAAGGGCTGCTGTTAGACAAGCTTTCGAAGAGAAATCTCAGCACAGATAGATTTGTTAATATAATATTTTTATTTTAATATAATGTTTTATTACTTTTTTGAGAATTTCATTCATGTAAATGCGATATCTTCTAATCTTTTAGCTTGCTCTGGAAGATAGAATATGTAAAGAAGAAGCCAAGGAATAGGTGATGGCTGGAGAAATTAAGGTCATTAAAATAAAGCCAAGTATCTCATATTGAGACAATAAGAAAAATGCTTTGAGTGTATCTTAGGATTGGACATACCCCACCCATCTCAGGATCAAAGACATCAAGCACACGGAGGCCCTTGAAAGCCATAGCCTGGTATGGAGTGGGGGAGCAGCTACTCCTCAAGCTGGCAGCAGCCCTAGGTATTGACAACAGTACTTAAGATTTGCAAGCATACAGAAAGTAAGAGTCACATCGTAGACTTATGGAGTCTTCAACCAGATTTCTAAGGAAGGTCAGATCCTGTGGGAAGCTTTGAGGATTCCCTACAAGCTATCTGCAAGGGCCATGCATGAAGCTGGGAAAGTAAGGCCTAAACCACAATGATAACCCAAAGAAGTTGAAGGTGCCAAGTGCATGGAGTCTCCGTGACGGACGGCCAAAAGCTGGCAGAAGAGCCAGCCCAACAGATAGGCATGTGGGTAACAACCAGTGAAGTCATAGGAGTGGCTTACCCCAAGTCCTTGGGATGTCTCATCATGGCACCACATCCCCAGATTCAGGGCCTCTGTTGACCCTGCTGACTTGGGGTTTTGCTGTAGTCTCACCCTTGTCCTCCCTTCCGATGGCCCCATTTCGCCTTCTCAGAACTAAAGGATTTACTCTGCACCATTGTATATGGGAAGTGTGATTTCTTTTGTTCACAGAAGCTCACAGCAAAGAATTCTCTAGAGTTTCAGAGAAGACCTTGTATTTGGACTCTGGTATAACGTTGGAACCGTTAAGACTATAGGGGCTCTTGGAGATTGACTGACTATGTTTTGCATCTCAAGGAAGACTTAAGGGGTCAAGGGAAGCTTAAAGGATATTTCAATACAAGTTGACAAAAGGTAATTTTTTGGTAAACAATCTTGCTTGTCAACTTGATCAGCTTGAGAAGCACCCAGGATATTATTAAACATACTTCTGGGTGTATCATGAAAATAACAATAATTTAAAAAATGAAAAAAATGTTTTAAGTTAGTAGGGCTGGGGAGATAGCTCTGTTAGTGGAGTGTTTGAAGACTGGAATTCAGTCTTTAGAACCCACAGAACAAAGAAAGGAAAAGCCCAGTGTGGTGGTGCATGCTCGTGTTCCCCGTGCTGAGGAAGTAGAGGCAGGNNNNCCACTTGCCAATTTCCACGTCACTAAGAGACCTTATTTCACCACAATAAAAGACAAAATAACCACACAAGTAGGCAGCAACTAAGGAATGTTGCCTGGAGACACAATGCTGATGAATGCCTTAGCTACAAAATACAAACTGCTTATTTTCATTGATTCCATATTTGAGTTAAAAGTGCTCATATTTGCATTTTAAACTGGAAACATAAAATTGAAGAACAACAGGTATGCTAATAATCCACATTTCTTATTTTTCCTTTCTTAAATGACATTAAATAGTAAATAAATACTGACAAGTTGGCAGAGAGATAGGGAAAACCTAACTTTATATGTAGTACCTTGTAGTGGCTTTTCTCTGTTTTTGGTTGCTTGTTTGACTGGTTTTCTGTACTATGAACTAGGGGTTTGGCAGCTTTTACAATGGACACCACAAACTATGTAGTTGATTTGTCTTACACCAGTACAGCATGGCCTTGAAATTCTAAGATCCGGCCATGTGTTGGGAAAGGAAAGGCACTTTAGAACGCGTAAAGCAGACCAGGCCCAGTACTGATGCTCTGTGCTTTAGTAAAGGAGAACGCAGAGGTTCCCAGGAGCAAGAGTTCACGTGTTGGCTTTCTTAACCATGCCTGCAGGGATATACGATACACAGACAGCCTGGCGGACTCTGAATTCCAAGGACGAGTGCTTTATCATGTCAAAGGCCATTGAAATTCATGCCCCATCCCACATAGTGCGATCCACTCCTGCGGTCTAATGTCTTTCCTGAAGTTAATTAATGAGTCTGCCTTCCTCTTCCATTAGCTTGGTCACTGATGAAGATATTAAGTAGATTCGTTATTGGACTGACCTCATGGAGACGAGCACCGCTGATGTCATCTCGTGCTAATTCAGCTTAGAAGTCCTTTTAAGCACACCACTCCAATGATCTGGGCAATTACTTAGCTAGGGCATCTCTCCATTTGCTGAATAGCGTGTCCCGCAGAAGGAAAACCTTGCTAAGTCAAGACAAATTATAACTGATGTCCTTCCCAGTTACCATCCTCACGCTGTCTCTCAAGCCCATCTGCCTTGGCTCAGAATGAAATTGCATCTGTTTGCCTGAGCTCCAAGAGAAAACAAATGGTTCTCAATGGTCTGATTTGTTTTGGTCTTGATTATAATTAGAAAAATGAAGCTGAGTGGAGGAGGCAATTTACCTTTGTAGAGGAAACAGAGATATGAGGAGAACAGGCATCATTTGCCAGTCTTTCAGTCGGATATCCACTATGGCTTCTCTCCAGTCCTGCTCTTACTTGCTCTTTTAGATGTCCTTTACTACAAGTTCAAACCTTTGCATCAGCACCAGGGATGTAAGGATTCTATTATCAGGATGGTTTGGATATTACCATTCTCTGTGTATAAGAGAAAAAAAATCCTATTTTCTCATGGAGTCAGTGTCATGATGCCATACACCTAGAAAACGGGACTGTCAGAAGGCCCTGTTGTTTGAGATTGCCTTCCACCATGTCCAGAAAACTCCCCCCCCCGCAAGCAGGACTCTCTGCCTGACCTGATTTATAAGCTGTCTCTAAGATCAGTGCCTGACTTATGTTAAGTGGGACCGTTGACACAGGTCCCCTGCAGCCCGTATGAGAATTAGGTGTTGTGCTCCCATCTGTATGATGGGACTAAACTACCAAATGCAAATAAAGCATACTAGGAGCACCTATTCGGTGATGCCCCAGCTACGGTCCCCGTCGACGATCTTGGATTTGTGATAACAATTCTAGTCGTTTCTAGACTTGACAAACTGCTGAAAAATAATTTAACGAAAGACTTGGTTGTTTCTACCCACCAAAGCGTTCATTATAAATAAAGATATATCCTCTTCCTATGACCATTATAAATAAATTGAAAAAAAAGAACAGATTATTAAAAGAGCATCTATAAATTCCTTTGATTGTGGCTGAAAATGCAATTAAATCTGTCAGGTTACCCATTTCCTTCCCATTCACTAAGATTCACAAACTTCCGCAGAACAATGTGGAGGACAGTCGTTAAAAATGACCCTTCCCTTCTAGTACTCTGAGGCACTAGAGGATTTCTCATCTGGGCGACAGAGACCTGTTTGTATGACCTCATCTTCTAAGTAGGGTTATGGATTTTATGTTCTTACAGGCAATAAGAATCATTTGTTAAAAGCAGAAGTAGGACTAGTCAGATGGCCCAGGGGTTCTGAGTGAGCTCTGCTCTTCCAAAGGGCCTAAGTTAGCTCCTACCACACTTGTTGGGTGGCTCATAATGGCTTCTAATTCAAGTTCCAGGAGGTTCGATGCCTTCCTCGGGCTTCTGTGAGCATTGCACTTATATGTGCAATCCCACACTCAGATATACATAGACATGATTAAGAGTGAAATAAATTTGAATGAGAGGAGGAGGAAGAGGAAGAAAAAGTAGAGGTGAAGGATAGGAAGGAGGAGGAGATCAGGACAGCTCTGAAGGAGAAGGAGGAAGAGGACGTAGTAGCAGGAAGTAGCAAAAGAAATAGCTGAGTTTGAAAAGCGTTGTCTTGCAAGCATAAAGGCCTAGGGTCAGTCCTCAGAACACACATTTTTAAAAACCTCCGGCTGTGGTAGTACATACTTTACACAGACATTACATACAGAGAAGTTGAGAGGTTCTAGAATCCAACCAATGACAGGTTTCTGTCTACAGGCTGAATTCAAGGTACAAGAAACACCCCTAGGTTATTAATCATCCTTGAAAAGAAAAAAAAATTGCTTCTTTTTTAACTTTTGAAAATGTAAAATCTACAAATGTCCTAACTCATTGAAGTATAAAATAAATTTCTAAATACAGTAGCCTATGGGACAGTAAATGGCTCATGTGTTTCATAAGCTTCCAACTCTAATTCAGTTGGGATTTATCTTCATCATTTCTCCTTAAGGGTCCTAAATTATTTTAGAAGACAATACAGTTTAACACTAAAATGTAACAAATTTTGGATGTGATGTGATTTCGACAAATAATGGAAGTGGTTTCTTAAAACTCTGTGAATGTGTCTTTCCTAGGTCTCACCAAGTGCACACAAGGTACGAATTTCTCATTCTTTCTCTAGTTCAAGTTGGAAACTCGCTATGTGTCCAATGGACAGAATAAATTCAAACGCAGTCAACCTTCACTGTGTGATGACCACTCCTCCATGTGCTTCCCAAGCTTCTGCCTTCAAAATTCAGAATCTTATTTGGAAGGTAGTAAACGGTCATCAAAAATATCAGATTTGATTAATTTAAGGTATCAGAGGTTGGCACAGCCATGTGCAAGTGCGTGCATGCATGCGTGTGTGTGCGCGTGCGTGCGTGCATGCATGCGTGCATGCATGCATGTGTGTGCGTGCGTGTTTGTGTGTGTGTGTGTGTTAGCAGTCTCTGCTTGACCAGGTTTGTATTTCACATATTGAGGGCTCTAGGAAGAATATGTGTATGTTTATCCCCTGCTCTTGCTGAACAACCAAGAACAAACATACAATGTAGAATAATGTGTAATGTTGGGTCTGCATACAAAATTGCTAATTACCTAAAAAGAGGAAACACTGGGAGACTCTCTCTCACTGGCTCTAGCTAATACAGCTTCCTAAAGAGGATCATAATGATGTGTAGTAACCATCGTTTTAAAGGAAGAGGCATAGAATGTCTTTGGGGGCCCTAATCCAGAGGATTCGGGTAAAAGTGTTAGAATCTGACTGAAAAGAGACAAATAAGACCTTTATTAATGAAATGCCTCAGTCCCTAAGTGCCAAGAAAAACTTTCAGATGAATTGGTTGCATTTAAGTCTGTGCTATTCTAGACAGCTGTGCTCCCTTCGGTTTTACCTCCTCCATATTTTCCATAGATATCCCTTTAAGAACTGTCTTTTTCCTCTAAAAATTACTTGCTTTGATGTGGTAGACATAGCAGGTCAGGAACACACAATTCTTGGTTGAATTTGTCATTGAGACAAAACATTTTGGTCATTAGAAAGTAGCCTGAAACAATGAATTCCCTTCACATAAGCCATCGAACTACCATGGAAAGATAATGACTTCCTGTCACTTCCAACCTCTGTCCAATGCAAACCCCTGACCTGGAGGCAGAGAGGCTTTGAAGCTCATTAGCCATTCCCCCAGAGCCGCCAGTGCCGAGATTCTCGTCACTCAGTGCCTGGCATAAAGGATTGTGTGCCTCTCGGCCTTGGTATGACTTTATTGGCAAACACGATAAAGTGCTAACCTAAGGGGCTTAGATTTTAAGAAACTGAACATTCTTGGCACTTCTATATGTGATTAAAGTGATCGTGTTGATAAGATTTTTAAGACTTCAATGTAATTGCATTTTCATTGAAACTGTTTTGTCAACTTTTAGTGCAGATAAAACCCAATTCAGTAAATCAGAAAGAGATTTTTTTCCTTTTTACTATATTAGTTTCCTTAATTAAGTACAACATTGAGGCAAGGATATATTTTTTAAATGCTAATCACAAAAACTTTTCCAAATATAACCAAAAGAACTATTTTCTTTTCCATTTTCCAGTTAGCTGCTACAAACTTTAATTTTATATTGGGTTTCAATGAGAATGTGGAATACAATCTTTCAACCCGCCTTTTTGGCATTAAATTAGCTAGTGCGAGTCTTCCCAGCATGCTCATTCAGGTGAGTTGCTTGGGTCGAGTTTTCAAGCCATCCACTTCTGACTCACGTTGCAATTCAGTGCTCTGTGCCTTCAGTTTTTGTTTCTTCAGTGACTTTCTTCCTTTTCTTAATACGCAAGCTAGAAATCAAACTATGTAAGGCAGGATGGCACTATTTAGGTATGTGGTGGCTCTCAACCCACGGGCCATGGGACACCTTGACAAACCTCCATCTCCAAGAGTATTTACACTACAGTTGAAAACAGTAGCAAAATTATAGTTATGTAGCAGCAATGAAAACAATTTAATGTGGGGGTCACCACAACATGAGGATCTGTATTAAAGGGTCGCATCATTGGGAACGTTGAGAACAATGTTTTAGAATCATTGCATTCTCAGTTTCATTTTAGGGCCTGCTCCTTTAATCCCAGCACTTGAGAGGCAAAAGCAAATGGAACTCTGGGAATTCCAGGCCAGCATGATCTGCAGAGGAAGTTCCAGGACAGTCAGAGCTCTCCAGAGAAACCTTGCCTCAAAAACAAAAACCAAAAACTCCAACAGAAAAAAAAGGCAAATGAATTATTTATTAACTACAATGATACTTTTAACCAAAACAGTGAACAGTGAATATGTACTATGCAACCAGTAATTAATTTATCTAGAAGGATCCATCAATGATTCCCATACAGTATCCTGTTTTAAGTATTTACTTATTAAAAATATTTTACAAGAAAAATAATGTCAATGACAAAATGTGGTTTGATACAGATAATCTCTTATCCTCTCAGATCATTTTCAAAAAATTTAATTATTTCTATATTCTATGTGTTTTTAATCACTCAGTTTTAACTGAATTATGTGGCAGAATATGATAAAACAGAATATACTTTTATAAATAATATGTTTAATTGTCAAGAAGTAACTCATATTGGACTGTACCTGTGACAGAAATGTAAACTTTCTCTTAAGTTCTGGAAAGAAACCTTCTGCAAGCAGTCATCTTAAGAGCAATCTTCCATTATCACATCTCCATCAGCGTGAGCACTTGGGGAGTTGATGATGTCTTTACTAACTGACCAAAGTCAATATACACTCCAATTACAGCAGGATGAACCTGACAGCTCATATCATTTTCCTGAAGGCTGTCTGCCTCCTTAAGTCTCTCGTACGGACAAGCTGCCAGAAGTTTATTCAAGCCTTGGTTGGTTTTTTCCGTGTGCTGAGGAAGCTGTGTTGGTCTGCTGGCTCAGCCTAAATGGTGTGGACTTCCTTAGGCAGACGATTAATTTTCTTTTGGAGTTTTAATTCTTTTCCTCTAGAATATCAAAAATCTAGTCAGTAATCAAATATTTTTACTTTGTGGTTTATTTAATCATTTTATTCTGGGTTGTAATTGCTAAAATAGTACACTGTGCTAGCATTATATACATTCCTTCCAAAATACTTTTAGATATTTTTAACTGTAAAAACTCTTAAAGTTAAATTAAAGACTATTCTTAAAATCCTTTAACCAATAAAACCTATAAAGACTAAATTCAGAAAGTAATGATTACCTACTATTCAAGCACCTGGTAATTTGTGGCGTTTTTCTTGGAAACACTGCTTTAAACATGAAACACCCATGAAATTATTTTGAAAATAAAACCAAGCCATCACCAGGTAGCAGCAGATGGCTCATTTTGCATATGGTGGAATTGAAGTCTCCTCACATCCTTCTCCAGAAGCTGTATTGGCCAGAATTAGTGAAAGAAGTCTTCCTCTTAAGTGTTGAACATTTACACATATCAATATAAAATGACATATTGCTCTTCATTGTTGAGGGTTGCTTTGGATGTGTTTGACTTGAACTGCTCAGTAAGGAATAAATTCATATTTACTCCCTTTAAAGTCATTATGTGATACACAAATCCAAGCAAATCAAAAGATTTCAATATACACATAGACACACATTCATAGGCAGCATGTATCCACACTCATACACACACACACACACACACACACACACACACACAGCATACCTGTGCCACTGAGGTTTCTGGTTAAAAAAGCATGAGTTTTGCTTTACTTAGAATTATTTACCAGCATGCAAAATTAAAGAAGAGTTAAAAACGATCATGTGAAGACAAAGGTTTAAGAAGTCAGCTCTACTCTCTGAAAGCTGAGTCATCTTGATCTAAAAAGGGATCCCGTAGAAAAATATGAGTATATCTCTATTTGAACTTAAATTAATGAAAACTAAATTAAATTAGAACCTGAGACTCTATGTCACACTGACATGCTGATTTCTCTGTGTGGGTCTGTATGGGTTTGAGTGTGAGTGTGTAACCTGTGTGCTTCTGTGTGCTCATACGAGGGGAAGAAGAAAATACTGGGTGTCCTTGTCTATCACTCCCCATCTTAGTTTTTAAGACAGTTCTCATACTGAACCTGACACTTGTCATTTAGTCTAGGATATATAGCCAGAGAGTCCGCGGGATAAACCCAACACTAATGTTATAAGCATGTGCCACCAAGCCTGGATTCTATGTGGGTAATGAAGGTTTGAAGCCAGATTGTCTTCCTTGCACAGAAATCCCTCTTACCAAAGAGGGATCTCCCAAGTCCTGAAGTATCAGTTCTCAATTGCCCAATCAACAAATGAGGACAATGTCCATCTACATGGTAAAGACAGCATCCATCATCTCAAAAGGTTCCATTTGAATGCTGGTTAAGATCACATTTCCACCCACAGAGAAAAGAAAATGTCCATTTTAAAATGGCATTTCACTTTAAGATACTTTCTGATGCATGTCATGAACTGAAACTAACTTAAATAATAACATTTGATCCTGTTTAAAAGTAAGTCATGAGATGGACTGTACAGTCCAGGACAGTCAGATCCAGTGTGTGAGTTGCTTTTCTCAAGGATTCTCTTCGTTGCTCCCAACTCTAACTTGTGTCATGCTCTATATTGTAGTAATGAGGGGAGCGGGCCCTGCTTTTTGTCCTGCCCGGCTCCCGCATGGCTAGCTTAT